>JARQZK010005076.1:420000-492500 GCA_030704885.1 Cynegetis impunctata
TATATGAAAAATACTTGTTACCAATGTTTCCCCGTTAACATGTCGCACCCACAGTTGCGCTTTTGGCAACCCTGATGGTAGACGCTCGTTTGTCGCTATTTCATTTTAGGATAAAAAAGTCAACATGTTTTGCGGGTTAAAAGATGCCGCAAATATATAATTTTAAATCAGTTTTACGCTTATGTAGATTTGTTTGTAACTAGGCTAGTAGGTAAAAACGAAATAATTTAATGATTCTAGACAATACATTTTTTTGAAGCAAGATACTCACTTGTATTTTTCATCCAATTTCTCTAATTCATTGAGGCTCAAATTTACATAACCTGCTTTGTTGCTAGACTTTACTATGGGTGCACAACTTTGGGGAAGAACAAGGATCATATCTATATCGAACTCCGTCGAACTGCCAACTTTTAAACCATCATAGAAGCTTCCCCCGTAAAATCTCCTTTCGAATAATGACTTGAAGAGTTGATCATCCTTCAGGCTCTCGATTACAATGTCTAGCACCTAAAATGACCATTATTCCTCAAGTCTTTCGAGTTCAATTCTTCATCCTCGAATAGGAGGATATTTGGAAGGAAATTGTGAACGACACCTACTGTAAACTATATCCTTCTCCGAAATTAGAGCTCACAAAAATACTATTGCTTGTAGTGAATAAAGCCTCTAAGAGAATTAGGTTTTCAGTATATACCCAACTTATATTCAAATATAATAATACCGGAATGTAGTAAAAAAGATCTGCAAATCTTTTTAGAGGAGTATTCAATTCTCTCAAACACAAACACACATACACGCATATATATATATATATATATATATATATATATATATATATATATATATATATATATATATATATATATATATATATATATATATATATACAGTGGCGGATTTACAGATTTGCCGCCCGTAGGCTATTCTATTTTTGCCGCCTCTAAATTTTGATATCTTAGTCCACAAGCATATCAATTTTCTATCAATAAAATTCCAACTTTACGATTTGTGCTCCATCATCCTCGTTACATCAACTTTTTCCGTATGGTTAGTACTATTGAGAACTATGGTTTACCGTGTTAGATCCTTGATTATTTTTACAGCAAAGAATTATCAAAAAACATTGTTTTAAGCAAAAAATATCTCAATCATGTACCAATTTTTTAAAGTTAGGTAAGGCATGTCTTTAAACTATACTTATTGATATGAATATAGCTTACATAAAAAATATACATTTGGCGAACGTTATTATTGATAAATATTTATTATTACATTTACAACAAAACTCCGTAGTTGTGTGGATGTGATGAAAGTGATACTTTTTTTGTTTTGTTTTTTTAATATTTGGAGGCAATGAAAAGTGGATAAAGAAAGGAGTTCATGATCTCGAATATTTGGTAGACAAGATTATTAAAAAACATGGAAATTCTCCAAAGCATAAAAACAGTCTAGTAAGTTTTCAGCTTTTCGGAAATGTGAATGTCTTTTTTACGTAAGATTTATGTATATCAGATAAATATTCGTTTTTTGCACCTGCACGAATGCATTTTGTTAACAAATTATTGATTTAGGTAAATTGATAAATATCTTGAAGATATTCTATTAGCTAAAGATTTAGCCTACAAGCAAAAATAGATACACAAATATGTATAACCCAATATTATTTTTGCGCCCCCCTGAAGACAAACTCACGAGCCGCCACTGCTTTTATATAAAAAAAGTAATTTTAATGCCATATCGTATGGATTTTTGAAGATCGTGTTCACAGTAAACACAATTACTTTCGAAAAAATCATTTTTAAACTTCAATTTTTTTTTAATGTAGGTACTCATTCGACTGGACGTTGGATGAAAAATTGCAGTATTGTATTATCTTATTATAATTAATTCATTCCTATTGGCATTTTCTGAAAAAGTTGGCTTTGTGAAAAAGTTAACACATGTACTAATGTAAACATTCAATTTAAATAATTCGTGTACCTGAGCGCTTAAGGCTCATTTGGATTTTCCAAACTTTTTCTTACTACAAATAAAATAATTAACTGATGAAATTTATCAAATTTCTAATCAGCAAATTGTCTAACTTCATATTTTGTTGAGGGAAGTTTTTTATTGTCAAGTCGCAGTCGTTCAAATATCAGTTATTCGATGAATTTAAACCAGAAGACTATATCTCTATAAGATATTGAACTAATTTCTCATTTAATAAAAATTAGTCAATTGTAGTCAGTATTTTTTACGCCTGAAGAAATAACATTCTGAAATTGAATTTGGCAATTTACAAACTTGCTGCAGCAGTCATGATTAGGCCATCGATATTATATCAAGAATGAGTTGCGTAAGATCTCATAATTATCAGGTACACGATGAAAAAATTATAGCAGTTATAAGTGAAGAAAATATGTAAAAATAACTAAATTTGGACTATAATATCGAATCGCTGTTGCGATATTCTAAAAATTCATGATCATTAATGCATAATTAATAAAGCGTTCACCAATTGTTTATGTAGAGATGTTGGAATATTTATTATTTAGCACTGTTTTGTTAAATATTTTAATTTCTCTCCAATTTTCGAAATTCGTATTTTGTGTGTGTATAATATTTTTTTTTCAATTTGTAAATCGAAATAAAAAATTTATGACCTTATTTGCCGCCCCTTAAAATTTGCCGCCCTAGGCTCCAGCCTACTCAGCCTGCTGGTAAATCCACCACTGTATATATATATATACATATATATATATATATATATATATATATATATATATATATATATTATATATAAATATATATATATTATATACATATTTATATATAAATAAATATATTAATATATATATATATATATATATATATATATATTTATATATAAATATATATATATATATATATATATATATATATATATATATATATTTATATATATATATATATATATATATATATATATATATACATATATATATATTTATATATATATATATATATATATATATATATATATATATATATATATATATATATATATATATATATATATATTATATACAGGCCGTTTTTTTTAGCTGATCCCACTATTGCTATCTCGGAAACGGAGAGACCTACAAGGTCGGTCGAATGGGATAAAAGTTTCCAATTTTGGGGAGCAATAATAAGCCTTTTTCAGATCTTAAATATCAATATTTGTTTTTGAGATATTCGCCGAAAACTGAAATAGTCGAATTTCGTTTTTTGGCTCTTCCGTCTCCATTTCGTATGATATTAGAAAAAGTCAGAGGAGTTTCAATAATATTTCATATACTTTATAAACTGATATGAACCAATTTTCGATGCGACGTTTCTTTCATTAGATTCCATCATCAATTTTATTTTTTCAAATATGGGCCTCTACATTTTTTTATCAATTTTGGTAGCCACTAATGTAATAAATTCAGCTGTTAATTACAATACATGTATTTCTCGACGTTTTTCTCCGGAAAAACATCATCAATATCTGGTCAAACAATTTCCGTTAGAAAATTAGAATTTTAGATACTCCCCTACATCTTTTGAAATTTTGAACGTGTCTATGCATTCCAGGGTTTTTGTATGAATATGAAAGAACTGTTCAAAAGCCAATTTTTATGGAGCATAAATGTTTGTTTATATTCTGGCAAATATAAATCTTGAAGAAAAAATTCTGAGTACTGATTTGGATTTATTGTTTCAAAGTGAGCCATGAATAAACAGAATAACAAAATGTCAAATCTATTTACAAGTACATACATAATTATTTGATTCGTGAGGTGAAAACCATGAATTTTTCAAATGACGAGAAAGTTGATTTGCTCTTCGTATACGCGAAATTTCATCATGAATGATGAAAAATCTAGAGGCCCATATTTAAAAAAATAAAGCTGATGATGTAGCCTAATGAACGAAACGTCGCATTGAAATGATATATATCCAATGGAGATCCACGACATGCAATTCCCATTAATGCTTCAAGGGAGAATGTTAAACAATTCGACATCCGTGCCACACACAGTGGAAGCACTAGACAGTTCCATCAGAAATCGATAGTTATGTCACTTAAGCTCAAACATAGACACCAGTCGCCCAAAGATCATGTCACTTCATACCCGTAGGTGGCCACCATAGACAAAAAGTTCTGCAACATGTTACATAGTTCCATGTTCCACCATGCATGCAGGCAACGCTGATAGAAATGCTCAGACTCTTCTCATTAATTACACGGACCGCAACGGCAGTTAATATTGAAAAAGAATATTCATTAAGTGAAAAAAAGAAAAAAAATTACTAAATGCTTCAAACCATTGCCTTAGATTGACAATATAAATTATACATAAGTATTGTTGACAATCTCTCATTACATTGATTTTATTTTGAATTTTTTTTTGGTACTCCCAACATATCCCTATAATTCCATACAAATCATGAAATCACCATTCCATATTCATGGTTTTTGCATTTGCAGCATGTTTACTGAACATATACCCAGCATATAAGGAGCTTTTACTATATATATATATATATATATATATATATATATATATATATATATATATATATATATATATATATATATATATATGAAGTGACCTAGGACATTTATTTGAAACTAATCAAACAAACCTCCTAGCGGAGGTTTGTTTGATTAGTTTCAAATATATGTTTTAGGTCTCTTATTTTTATTGCCACGAGCGTGTGTCTTTAACGCTAATAATTCTTTTTTCTATATATATATATATATATATATATATATATATATATATGTATATATATATATATATATATATATATATATATATATATAAAGGGTGATTCATTTAGAGGTACTTTTTGTGGTGGGGATTTAATTGCAGATTGCGCATGCCTCGTGTCAACTGAAGTAACATTATTGTTCACTAGTGTTTGACAATTCATAATGGAAAGACTTAGCCCAACACAGCGTCTACAAATTGTTCAACTGTTTTACGAAAATGGGCGTTCTACGAGGAATGTGTTTCGGTAATCGACCTACCGAACGCACAATGCGCTCTACTATCAATAAGTTTGAGACCCAATTTTCATTACTGAATAATACTCGACCTAATAGACCTCATCCAGCACGTAGTGGAGCAAATATAGGGGCGGTAGCGGAGAGTGTACACGAAGACCGTGAATTGTCAATTCGTCGCCGTTCTCAACAACTTGGCCTGTCATATTCAACAACTTGGCGTATTTTACGTAAGGATCTTTCTTTAAAAGCTTACAAAATTCAATTAGTGCAAGAACTGAAGCCGGCTGACCTTCCGAATCGTTTCCGTTTTAGTCGCTGGGCTCTTGAAAAGCTTGCAGAAGATCCACTTTTTTCGACAAAAATATTGTTCACCGATGAGGCCCATTTTTGGCTTAATGGGTTCGTGAATAAACAAAATGCCCGTATTTGGGGTGATGAACAACCCGAAGAGGTTCAAGAGCTACCATTAAACCCAGAAAAAACAACTGTTTGGTGTGGTTTATGGGCCGGTGGAATAATCGGTCCATATTTCTTCAAAACAGAGGCCGGCCGGAACATTACTGTGAATGGTGACCGTTATCGCGCCATGATAACAGACTATTTGATACCAGAAATTGAAGCCCGTGGTCTCGACGAAATTTGGTTCCAACAAGATGGCGCCACTTGCCACAGCCCGTGAAACCATGGCTTTACTGCGAGAGCGATTCGGCGAACAGCTCATTTCACGCTTTGGACCAGTGAATTGGCCGGCTAGATCATGTGACATCACACCTCTTGACTTTTTCCTTTGGGGCTATGTGAAGTCCAAAGTCTACGTGGATAAGCCGGCTACGATTGAGGCATTGGAGGCCAATATTACTCGAGTCATTGGCCAAATACCACTCGAAATACTCATACGCGTCATTGAAAATTGGAATTACAGAATGGACGTTGTTAACCGTAGTCGCGGACAACATTTGAAAGAAATTATCTTTAAAAACTAATTGTAAAGAATGGTTCTTTTGTTTGATAATAAAGATTATAAAATAAAATTGTTTTTATTCATTTTTTGTTATTAAATATATATGTACGTACCAAGAATTAAGATTATTCTTCGGTTAAAAATGATGCAACTCTGTCAAATAAGCTTGGGGTTTCAAGACTGTCGTTTACGTAGAACAGATCTATAAAATTGAAAGATTTTCAAAAATTTTATTTTTCAAGTTCGATGTCTATTGAGAAAGTCCAACCAACTTTTGTACTTATTAACTGATTGTGAGATAAAAAAAGTTCGAAATTAGTCGGATTTTAAACGTTCGCAGAAATATGTGTAGTTAATTACAACAATTCTTTGAAATTTAAGATAGTACGGTCCAGTAAAAACTGAATTTTATTATTCCGTTAAATGCACAATTCTTCAATGATAACATTATTACTTCTACGTTAGTTCCTTATCTCTAATTTTTATGTAGTAAATTACAATTTTTTACTTATATAAATAACTGAACTACCATAAATGCATTCGTCCTTTAATTTATTTTGATACATAAAATATAAAAAATTTATACGAAATTCTTGTTTGGCTATCAATCAAAAAAAATTAATAGTCTGGTAATAATAATTTCGTAAATAGTTGTCTTGAAATCACAGGTTTACCTGAGTAAATGGCATTACTTTTTAACCAAAGAATACAACCTTATATTTGTTAGTTACTCAGTAAACAGCCTGTATCAGTAAATAAATGATAAAATACATACCTTGCCTAAAATGACATTATTTCTCCTTTTTTCTGCCTCGCCAAGTGATACACACCGACTATTAATACTGTTCAATATATTCTCCATTTTTCATTGAATCCAAAACTGAAAAAAAAACAGTCCCAATCACTTTAAATGTCCAAATAATGGTCAACGCGATTATATCAGTGCATAGAAACAATATTTATATTGACTGTTCTGTATAAGCTTGATTCAAGTAGGCTGAATATTGAAGATATCGGTTTGATTTCAGCACAATAATAAACGTATGCAAGCTCCACCTATTTATATGGCTTATCTTTTTCAGGAATTGCGTCAACAACAATAGTTATTTCATAAGTCGTATTTTCACGTAAATTTTGGACAATTGCAGTCTATGAAAGGCAACAGTCAGCTGCGGGAGTAGTTTTTTTATCCGTTTTAGACCACGATTTTCTGAAATTTTTCGAATTCTGATATATATTTCTTGTTTTTTCGTGTTTCTTGAAAATTTTCTTAGCTCCACAGTTTCTGCACATTGACTGAGTGCAGGGATGCACAGACTTATAGGGAACAGGGGCCACTCGGGAAAATTATAAGTCAATGACTGGCCACTACAAACAATACTTATTAACACAAAACTTTTTATTTTTAAATAGTATGACTTGTAATGATAAAAATAAGAGAACAATCGAAAATGTTTGTTGTAATTATGTAATCGTAATGTGATCTAATCATTATAGTGTAATATTTCATGTTACATTATTTATATGCATGACACTGCATTGAAATAACAAGTTTTTTTATATTTGGCTTCACATTACTTGTCGCCACAAGTAAAATTGCTTCCAAATTTTCATTTGCCAGACGGTTTCGATTTTTTGGTTTTGTTGTTTCATCACTGAAAACGTTTCTTCACAAATATACGTTGATACAAAAAAAAAACTGGCGCATCTCAATGCGTTCATTCGCAACTCTTTTTAAGCGTTTTATCAACGCATCGGTAGAAGTTGAGTAAATTACCTTCATTAAACTTGTTTCGTAAATTATATAAGGATATAAGGATTGCTGAAAATGTCCAATAGAGGTTTGACTTTTTTGAAGTCTACAAAACGATCTTGAAAAATATCAATTTTTCAAAATAAGCGAAATTGACGTCCGTTTTCTTGAATTTCTCCAGTTTTTTGCGTCGGGGATGCGTCGTATTTACGTATACGAATCACCAAACAGCGGGTAGCTCCCACATTGGTCGGGGATAATACCGATGTTTTTCGTGAACCTTCGAGTAATCTAGTTCAGCGGTCTGCAACCCTGGAGTCGCGAAAGATATTTATGGGGTCGCCAAAAAAGTCAACAAGGTCCTGTACTTATCATATTTTATTAAGGTTTATGCATAAAATATAACCTCTCTTTACATACACGATTGCACAATGTCCTTAAAACGGAGAGAATCGAAAATAATTACGACTGTACGACCTGTCCAGTCCTGTCCGTCACAACCTCACCGCTCCGATTTAAATCAATCGTTGCAAAGGAAGAGTACAAATGTATTGATTTTAAAAACCTTAAGCAAGACTTGGAAATAAGATTCCCAGATAAGTCACACGGCGACCAATGGATAATTAATCCATTCACTTGTGATCTTAACACTGTGAAGATGAACTTAAAATAAAAGGAACAGCTGATCGATTTAATGTCCGATGAAAGCCTTCGATCTATTTTCAAAACCACGGATCTATCCATGTTCTGGATAATAACGGAAAAGGAATATCCACTGTTATTCAAAACATCTCTGCTGAAATTGCTGCCATTCGCATCTACATACCTTTGCGAGACAGCTTTCTCCACATTAACTGCTATAAAAACAAAATATCGCTCCAGACTTAACGTAGAACCTGATTTGAGGGTGTCTGTTTCTGATAACATATCACCAAGAATTAATATACTGACTGCAAGTGTGCAAGCACAAGGTTCACATTAGTTTGTAAAGTTACGTATATGTATCTTTTTCTTAAATAAAATATTAAAATACCTAATTCCTTGTCTCATTTAATGCCATCATAAATATTACTCGTATGTTAAATGCATATTTTCTGGTTTGCTCTAATATTACTTTCCAAAATAAATAAACTCTTCAATATAAATAATTTACGAAATAAAAACAGCTAACTTCGTTACCTGAACCAACCTTTGCACTTGTTAACTTAGTGATTTTTTTTTCTGGGGTCAGTCATAACTCTTTTTTTAATTTTGGGGTCGCAATATCAAAAAGGTTGCGGACCGCTGATCTAGTTGATTCGACATATTTCTAGTCTCTAAATTCGTTCGCGGGCCGCAATTGGCCTGCGGGCCACGGTATGTGCATTGCTGACTTAGAGTTTCAACCCTATTGCTTAACCGCGCTGCACTTCGCGGAGGGTATTCCAATGCTTCCCAATCAGTACGCTATACACTTCGTTATTTTGAATAATAGTATATTGTTCTATTAGGAGTAAAAGTGACACTTTTTGTGGCGAGACTAAATGTTAAATTTTAGTCGAGTCACAAAAAGTGCTTTTCTCCGAATAAAACATGCGATTTTTTCCGCAAACGGTGTTCAAACGATAGAATTATGATGATATTTTTAAATAGGATTAGATGTGAAGAAACGTGAAACTAGATTGCGTTGCTTACTGGTTTTGTAGATGTCAAGGCAACACAAATTTGACAATTCAACAAAATAATTGTCAGAAACATTTAAAGTTACTTATCTACGCATTATAGGACTGTGCGTTTTGGGTAAGTACCCGAGTTTTAAGAAATGACTTGTATTAAAATATATAAAATTCTTCTTACAGATTACATTATGTCGAATTCGGAACCCAACTGTACGCCGCCCGACGTTCTTGATATTGCCGTGAGAGTACAAAAAAGTGTACTTTTTTGTACAAAAAAAAAGTGTACTTTTTTGTACGGTCCCGGCCGGATAAAAAAGTAAAAACAAAAGGACGTCTGTGAAATCAAACTTCAACATTGAGAAGTGAGATTAAAAAAGTCGTTATTATTTGACGTTTGCGGAAAAAATAAATTTTTTTCATTATTACTGTTTGCTATTGAAATGTGGTTCTTCAGTACGCGATATACTCAACGAACATTTATTTTTACAATCAAATAAATTATTTTCTAATTTTTATTCAGGCTATTGGAGCTTGGTTTTACAAGCCATAATTTATTCGGATCAAATCTTATTTCGACGCAATGCACTTCGCGCGAAAAAGAGGCCTTAGTGACGGTGCTCTGATGCTCCCGCAATTTTCAACGAGGTTGGAGCAAAAATTTAGTTTAGTTAGGACGAGGTAGTCAATCTGCAACTGAATTTTAAATATATTCTGAAGATGATTATAATTTATTCAATATCTTCATACTTCTCGAATTGATGAATTCAATCATTATATATATATATATATATATATATATATATATATATATATATATATATATATATGTATATATATATATATATATATATATATATATATATAAATATATATTTATATATATATATATATATATATATATGTATATATATATATATATATATATATATATATATATATATATATATATATATATATATATATATATATATATAATATATATATATATATATATATATATATATATATATATATATATATATATATATATATATATATATATATATATATATGAAATGCGCATACAGCAAGGGTAGATGGGGCACACCGAGCTGATTCTAAATATAATATTTCATGGGTCTATTGTTCTTCATAGGTAAGATACAGGGTGATTTATTGAATTTGCCGCTTTTTTCAATAAATCATAACTTACGAAATAGCCTATACATTTTTGTAATACTTGGTTTGTATGTCCTTTGTCCACTGTAGCATTTATTAACATAATAAATGAATATCTTGTTCCAGGTCTGGCTTTAAAAAAATTGATAAGTATGTTTCGGATGGAAACAACACCCTGTATATCAAGATTTTGAAATTTTTCATACAAATTAAGAAAGAGCAAAAATCTAATTTAGACTGAATATATTTGGTACTACCCTATACAACTGTATTCGTTATTGACTTTAGTCAAATCTAGATGGTTCGATAATGAAGTGCACAATATTGAAAAAAAAATTATATTTTTTTTCCTCAATGATGATTTTTCAGCTTTAATCTATAAAATCATGAAATATTTGATATCCTCGCAATTTCTGGATCATAACCTCAATGTGAAACGAGAGGACAGGTCCGTATTTGGGAGAAAATATTATTACAAGATTTTTATTTATTATGTTAATCAACTTCACAGTGGACAAAGAACATTCTAACGTTTTCAAGTTTTGATAAAGCCACGACTGTCGTGGCGAAACGTCAACTTTTTAATAAAATCGAGTTTTTTGAGATTCAACAAGCCTGTTATTGCTAATAATTATCAAGAGATTAGAAATAGTTCACAGGCAACAACAATTCCAATAAATAATTATATATTTATATACTTATATATATATATATATATATATATATATATATATTATATATATATATATATATATATATATATATTTATATATATATATATATATATATATATATGTATATATATATATATATACATTTATATATATATACATATATATGTAGGTGTATGTTAGCTAAACTGTATCAGAAAGTAAATACTTGAATGAATAATTTACATTCAAAACAATCATTTCAATTTTACAATTATTTTTATAAATTAAGGAACTTTCTGCAATATAGGCTAATTTACAGTTAATGAGCAGTACAAAATTATCTTTTCAAATTTCGTATCATTAATAGTGATTATTGATCTCTGCACTAGCTTTCTGAAATTCAAAGTTCTATAAAATGGGAATCGTAAGGAAATAGATATTATATTTTTAATTTCAAAAGTACTCATGTTTGACTTATTTAATTAGCGAACAAAGGGAATTCAGTATCACCCACGTAAACTAGGATAATATAAGTACAACGGTTACTGGAAATGAATATCAATGGCTTAGATTAGATTACGGTTCATTTGGATAGACTACAAGCAGAATCATGAATATATTCAATGTATCATTACTACACTTTATTTCCTATCTTTATAAATTTACTAGCAGAGAATATACATACATTGGTATATATATATATATATATATATATATATATATATATATATATATATATATATATATATATATATATATATATATATATAAGTATATATATATATATATATATATATATATATATATATATATATATATATATATATATATATATATATATATATATATATATATATATATATATAGGTATATGTATAATCGACTATACTAATTGTATTATGGAATCTAAATATATTTGGGTATGTAGTCAATGAAAAACAAGCGTACTCTTTTTCTTGAGCTCTAGCTTTCGGAAATATATTTTTCCTTCTTCAGGAGCAGCTGTAAAGAATGTCAAGATAATTAAAATAACCGAAAAATGTCGAAAAATACAAAAACTCACAAATTGAGGATGTGTTCCCAGTTGGAAATAAAACTATACACAATATCGAACATGATTAACACAACAGAAGCATAGTCAAGTGGCAAAAGCCAACAATCAATTACGGTCAAAAGAAACACAAAAACTTTTGACCGTAATTGATTGTTGGCTTTTGCCACTTGACTATGCTTCTGTTGTGTTAATCATGTTCGATATTGTGTATAGTTTTATTTCCAACTGGGAACACATCCTCAATTTGTGAGTTTTTGTATTTTTCGACATTTTTCGGTTATTTTAATTTTCTTGACATTCTTTACAGCTGCTCCTGAAGAAGGAAAAATATATTTCCGAACGCTAGAGCTCAAGAAAAAGAGTACGCTTGTTTTTCATTGACTACATACCCAAATATATTTAGATTCCATAATATATATATATATATATATATATATATATATATATATATATATATATATATATATATATATATATATATATATATATATATATATATATATAACTGAGATTGAATTCTCGCACATTTTATTTGGTGAAACATCATAAAGAATAAAGTATAAGCTTCAAAATAAAACACACTTGGCTTATGTTTTACTATATAAAAATATTTAGATACTGTATTTAGCAGTAACGAATAGTCGACATGTTTCGAGTTATGAACTCATTATCAAGACTGACTACAGGAAAATATTACATCTTATTTCATAAAACAGACAGAAGCAAAGGTGATAACTGAAAATCAATTTGTTCGTTTACAAGGGGTAATTGACTATTATGGGCGGAACTTATTTCGAGAATTTCAAGAAGGCCAAGGCGCTTTCCTTTGTTATCTGAATGTAACAATTGGGTTTTGTTGAAATCCAGGAAATGATTAAATTTTGTACAATGTTCGGAGAAGCCAGTGGTATTTTTATTTTGTAAAATTGACTCTTTATGTTCTATTCGTTACTGCTAAATACAATATCTAAATATTTTTATATAGTGAAACAGAAGCCAATTGTGTTTTATTTTAAAGTTTATACTTTATTCTTTATGATGTTTCACCGAGTGATGTGTGAGAATTCAATTTCAATTATTAAAAATGCCAGCAAACTATATCACGCGATTCTATACAGAAGAGTATTAATTAAATTCAAAGCGTGTAACAATCATTTATGGTGCAACAAATAATGCTTGCAAAACAAAGTAACCCCTAAATATATGAAGATCACTTGTGGACACACCTCAAATGAATCCAAGTCAGCAGTACAAGCAGCATACAAAGTTTGGTTGAATATGGAAATCAAAAAGTGGTATCAGAGAAGGGAGGAGTTCACCTGAAGATCATTCACAGTGAATTGGCATTCAGAACTCACGTCGTTTGAAATGATTGATAACACAGTACGAGAGGAAGTGAGAAGCAGATGCCACGAACAGTACTTAAGACGATCCAACAAAATAAAGGAATTTATTAAATCACGTGAGTCTTCTTCATTGTTGATTAAGAGTGACCAACTTCAAGTTAAACAATTTTATAGTAGAGTCCATAATTTCACAAACACCAAATTTAGTAACAATGAAATAGAACTATTAAATTTAATAAAGGTTTGAAATAGTGCCCAAATTTCAATAATAAAAATGATATTGAACATTTAACCGTCAGTACTGAATTAGCTATAAATTCGTCTGTATATTAAAACAATGTTTAAAAATAACAATTTACACATTTATTATAAGAAATAACGCATGACGCACGTTTCGGTGGAACTTCACCTTCTTCAGATGCTAATGGCAAACTAACTATGATTCTCTGTTATATCGAAAACAAGAAATGACAAATTATGTAGAAGGGGTAAATACAAAGATGGTTACAAATAATTATTAGAAAAGGAAAAACCAATTCTGAACTGCTAGTCAGGTAGTTCGGTAATTTTGAAAAGATTAAGAAGGGGGCTTGAAGTATGATCGATTTGGCTATTCAATAGGAGACCGGAATGCTTGTATTTATTTATCTGTAATGATTCTAAAAAATTAAGTTTCATTCCCTTACTTTCAGTATTTAATATTTTAAAATCGAAATTGAATGTGTGATTTTCTTGGATTAAATGGTTTGCATAATGTGAATCCGACTTCTGATTAACAAAGCTACGTTTCTGTAGCTTTCCGATGAAAGTGAGGCTGCTGTATTTGATATTATGTTTAGTAAGGGGGTACACCTGGTTAATCGCATTTTTGAAAAACTTTTTATCTATCATATTGTCTATAATATTGGGATCATAATTATTATTTACGGCAATTTGTTTAATTATATTTTTCTCGATGTTAAAATTGGCGTTTGAAAGTGGAATATTTACTAAACGATGTACCATACTATTGAAAGCTGCCATTTTGTGTTGGAAAGGATGTAGGGAAGTACTATGACGCTATCAGTGTGCGATGGTTTGCGAAAAATTGAAAAATTATGTTTGTTATCTACTTTTGTTATTTTCAAATCCAAATAGTTAATTGAGTTATCTTTTTCCATCTCTAAAGTGAATTTAATATAAAATTAGTATTAAAATAGTGCTTTTCATTCGTTCATACATAGGTTGTTCACTATTCCATAATCAGAAACAAATTTTCAAACCGAAGTTAATACAATTAAATTATTAGCCACCAATAACGGTTACAATGAAAGTCTTATCGATAAGCTCATTGGGAAAAAACGAATGAAGTATCTGTTGCATTCAATATACCCCACGCAAACTATTAATGAAGAACAGAAATGCTTCCTAATAAATTATGTGCCGAATTTGAGTAGCAAAATTTGTAACAGACTATCGAAAAATAACCTTAAAACAACTTGTACAAATAAAAGAAACTTGAAGTCATTCTTGGTCAATAATAAAGAAAAATTTAACATCGGAGAAAACAGTGGTGTTTACAAAATATTTTGCGACGAATGTCCTGCTTTCTATATTGAACAAACAGGAAGGAATATAAACATTCGCGTTGAAGAACATAAAAAGTCAATTTTACATAATAAAAATACCACTGGCTTCTCCAAACATTGTATAAAATTTAATCATTTCCTGGAATGCAACAAAACCCAATTGTTACATTCAGGTAACAAAGGAAAGCGCCTTGACCTTCTTGAAATTCTCGAAATAAGTTCCGCCCATAATAGTCAATTACCAATTGTAAACGAACAAATTGATTTTCAGGTATCACCTTTGCTTTTGTCTGTTTTATAAAATAAGGTGTAATACTCTCCTGTAGTCGCCAAGCTAGTTAGTTGAGTACTTAGCGTACGCTGGCTAGTATCAGTGTTCCAGTGATCCCTATCGAAAATCATTAATTAAAAAAACTAGTACACTGCCAATTTTAGAATTTTTGTATATTTTTAAATTGAATAAAATAAAAATAAAATTTTTTTATTCCTTAAATTTTCTTCGTATCTTGTTTTGTTCAATGGAAGAAAACGCTTGGTCACAGCCCACAGAATAAGTATTGGCAATAAACAAGATTTTTCTTTAAAACAAATTAATTGAAAATATGCTTTATTGCCTTTGAAATTACACAATTTATTGACAAAGCGAAAAATATAAAAAGTGAGTGCGTACTAAGTACACATAAGTATCAGAAGTAAAACTTCTTTGGCAAACTAATTTTTAAAGTTAAATCATACTTATCTAAAGCTTCAGATTTCCTAGACTAAAAGGGAGGGAAAGAAAGAATTTAGAAAAGAGAATTTATGAAAAATTTTCATTTTATACTTAATGAAAAATAAGTAGTATATTAAATTCTCAAATGACAAGTGGCCAATTAAAATGCCACATGTTATCTGTAAATATCAACATGTGTATTTGTTCTCGATCTCTCTTTCTCTCTCGCTCTCTCTCACTCACTCTCTCCCTCCTCTCGCTCCATGGTTATGCGCTTCATGCTACGTTCGCCCTTTCTCACTCTCTCTCAATCGGTCTCAATCTCTCTCTCCCCCTTCTTTGACAAAAACGTGACGACTTTCATCATTAAGAATTTTACCATCATGCGCGCCAGGGTTACCGTTTTTGGTAGATTGCCTGCTAAATTGGTAGATTTTCAAGAGAAATCGGGGTGTGCAGTAGAATTTTAGAAGATTCAGTAATTTTAGTAGATTTAAGTAGATTTTTAACATCCCGGTCTTGCCACTATATTTTATCGCCATTTACAGGAATTCTAGCCAATTGGTAAGTGACATCTAGTGGTGAAGGGAAAAACTTGAGCTTAATTGAAACATTGTATGATACATGGCAGATATTTGACCGTTTCTCCTAGTTTTGTGTTATGGTCATAGAAATCTTGCAGCAGTTGCAGCAAAGAATTGTAGACAGAAATTGAAATTGAGTTTCATACATTTTCCATTAGGTGGAAGTAGCGGTAGAATTATTGGTGGTATTTAGTAGATTTTGGTAGTTTCTGATCCGACTGTTGGTAGAATACAGTGATTCGAAAACGGTAACCCTGATGCGCGCAAAGAAGTTTCACTTGAACGTATCCCTGGGAGAATGCATGTCACA
This sequence comes from Cynegetis impunctata, assembly GCA_030704885.1. NCBI lineage: Eukaryota > Metazoa > Arthropoda > Insecta > Coleoptera > Coccinellidae > Cynegetis > Cynegetis impunctata. The sequence goes on from JARQZK010005076.1 coordinate 436,763, forward strand.
AAAAAAAGGAGTCCTAATTCATAATACATTTTTTCAACATCAAAGCAGAGTTAGTTTACATCAGAGCAAGATTTGATAAATACAAAATCAATTGTTATTTCAGAGTGCAGCGTCGTAGAATTAGGATTGCTCCAAGTAATACCCGTATCATCCGCGAAAAGCGTAATTTCTCCACTGATCCTCATATACGTAATATCATTTATAAATAATAAGAATAGGACGGGACCGAAAACAGAACCTTGGTGGACACCGCTCGTAATAGATTTACAAGCAGAATTCGAGTTATTTGTCCTTACAAATTGTTTTATACTTACTTACAATAATAAGGGATGAATAGATGTTGCTCAGCATAGATAACATGCGTCAGTAGATTTTTTTTTTGGGTTGAAACCCATATTGATGTGACGAGAGAATGTTATGATTTGAGAGTAGTCAGAAGGCGGAGCTTCATTAGTTTTTCTATTATCTTGGATAAAACAGATGTAAGTGGTATGGGTCTGTATTTGGATGTGTTATATCAGTCTCCTCCTTTATGAACCGGATGAATTATGACAGTCTTTAGACAATCAGGAAACATACCAATTTCAAAAGACTCATCAATTAATGAAACGAAAGTATTAATAACAATGTCTGGAAGATTCTGAAATACTCTGAAAAACAGACCATGAGAGAAGACTTATTTCTTTTATTTATTGTTTGTAACAGTTCATGTTAAGCAACAGTTGTCAAGAAGATGCTGAAAGCGTAATTTGCAGAGGGAGGAGGGATGGAAGAAAATCATGGATTGGTGCTAATTTAGCGATAACTGTATTGCATACGTTAACGAAAGAATCGTCACATGGAGACTTATTTCTTAAATCGTTTATGATGTACAATAGACCATGTTTCCTTGGAAGCGTTTTTGGAAATAGCTAGCTAGACGATCAAAGTAATATGCGTTCTTTGCAGTCTTTATAATTTTGGGTAAGTTCTTCTATACCTAGAGATATAGTCTAATACTTGAAAGTTATCGGAAAATTTTTTTATATAAAAAAGTGAACGCATATTCTTAGCCGTAATTCTCATACCGATAGATACCCAAGGTTAGTGCCGTTTCGAGCTAAGTTGAAGACTGAAATAATTTTATAAAGAAAAGTCAACAAATCCTACCCAAATGCCGAATTTTCCCAGCGCGGCTTCTGGGAACTGTAAATTCCTATAGGGCTTTATGATCCGAGAGACCTGCACTGATGACATTGCTTTTATAGAACCAGGAGTACAATAAATTAATTGTAAACAACGTAACCAATAGTGGTTGATAAAGATTTTGTAAACTTAGTTGGAGAATTGAAAAGCATGGAAAGGCCCATTGATTCAAAAATTGATATTAGAGACAGGTCTTAAAGTCACCACAACAAATTATCCTGCTCTTAATTGGCAATAAGTCTAAACAAATTTAGCAGGTGTTTTAAAATTTTTTGTATATGAGAGCTAGGGGATCTGCAAATACATATAAGATAAAGGTCAATGATCTTACCGTAAACAATTGTGAATTCAAAAAAAAATTCGACTTAAAGGTAATTACATATATTTATCGAGGTTTGCTTTGCTTTGCATTTGTTGAACAACATGACAGTTGTCAAATTTTGTTGTTTTAAAAAAATATTTTTGGTTATTATTACTCAATATCGTTCAGTTTACTAATAGGGAATTGGCATATAAGTATGGGAACTCTAGTAATGCAAGCCTATCATAAAAGATTTTTTTTAAATTGTATTTTTAGTTAATAATTTTCGTTAAGGGCCACCGGGACGCTACTGGATCCAATTGATTTGATCCACTTAGGTCTAAATTCAGCCGAAGGGGTGTTTGATCGAAAAACCGATTTTAAAAAAAACTCCTTGTATCTTCAAAATTAAACATTTTCGGACTCATGTTTACATTTTTTCACTAAAGTATATATAAATATATATATATATATATATATATATATATATATATATATATATATATATATTATATATATATATATATATATATATATATATATATATATATATATATATATATATATATATATATATATATATAATAAATATATATATATATATATATATATATATATATATATATATATATATATATATATATATATATATATATATATATATATATATATATATATATATATATATTATATAATATAATTATGTGAATGTACTTTTACCTATTATTAACTATGTTATGTTTTGAAATGTCTAAATGAATGAGGTTATAATGTACCTAATAGAAATTGATCTATATTTTAATTTTATTTCAGTTTGTTATTATCTAATAGGCAAATGAAACATGATGAATTCATCACTCGTGCATCTTCCTTTTATATATTAATTAATACTTTCCACCGGAGTTGAGATATATACTGTTAGTGTTAATGAGCCAGCATTCATGAAATAAAAAAAAGTAGCAATGTACCAGATTGATCTACCTTCAATTCTGATACATGTGGAACGTACAACACAAACAAAAACACATAAACTCTAACACATAATAATACACATTTAATCGTATATTGTACTTCCGGCGAATATGCCCGAAATGAGAATTCTCCGTTTGTTGTGTTCCTTATCTATTGGCCATAGGCTATCCCGCCTTTTCAAGTTCATTACTATTCTTGCAGCGATGCCAAGTTTCAGTTTTAGTTGGCTGCTGAAGACTTCCACTACAAAACAAAAATTTGTGCCTTTTGTGGTTTGTTGCTTCAACTGCAGACATTTTATTTTCGGAAGCAAAATTGATTGCTTGTTTAAGAAATCAGGGATAATAGACCAGAGAAAATAGGGTATTTTTCACTTGAATTGTGAAATCGTACAGAAATCTTTCTTAAGCGTACTCAAAATTTATGTTGGTTATGTTGTAAAAGCAAAACAAAAATAGGCACCTTGGCGGCATACGGACCTCAAACGTGAAAATTTGTATCTGTCTCCTAAAGCGATTTGTCATTTTTCATAAATGCTATTTGATGAAATGTGTTATTAAGTTTCATTGTAAAAGTCATGTCTTTGGGTTTATTCGGAAAATATAATTGACTTGCTAGATGATGATGATTCTATATTCATATCAAGTATGTAAGTTGAGTGCCATTATGCCAATATCAACTGAACAGTATCAAAAGACTTCTGTTAAATGATGAATTATTGTTAGATTTCATTTTTGCGTGAAATCGACGTACATATTGACCTATCGTCACAATAAGCTCTACTAGCTGGGTTTATTTTGCTCTTAAAAAAATTATAATTCAATCTTAGTTTTATTAATGTAGTGACATCATTCTAATGTTTTTGTACACACAATAATTTAAGTCTTTTCATCTGGTGCATTTAGGTACATGCAGTTCTGAAGGTTTTTCAGAGCGTGAATAGGTTACATAAAATTGTCCATGGATTCGCATATTTTCAGCGATTGCCATTGTATTTTGTAGATTATCACTGCAAAGGCAAGACGTAGAGGGAAGGCTTACGTTTTGTTCGAATGCAGTGTCAGTTTTTATCATGTCTTTGGTTTATCATTGGTATACAACATCTCTTCCTTTGAATTAGCCATTCAAAATCTATTGTTTGATTCATCATCTTTTTCAATGCAAGTCTGGTTCCATTGTTAGAGCTTGTTGGATGAATTTTTCGAAGAAGAATGATGGCAACATCAACCTTCAATTGTAGAATGCGTGGTCCAATTCCTGATAAATCAGACGAATTCAATAGGATAATTCACTACTTTGTGAATAGTTGATGAAAGCCGTCGTTACTATGTGATAATTTAACATAATGAACAAAAACAAAACTTGATTTTACCTACTATGTTTATTATCACAAAAATACTTTGAAAAATATAACACTGCGATTGCAATTTTGGTCACTAGACCATCATCGGGCAGATTGAGTTAAGAAGTGTTATATTTTTCAAAGTATTTTTGTGATAATAAACATAGTAAATTCAAGTTTTGGTTTTTGTTCATCACTAATTTGTCTTTATACCTACAAATCGATGATAGGTACTGCCAGTGTATCATATATAAATATATTACACCTTTATACAGTATTAACTCATAGAGCAATAATTGGATTAAAAATTTGTCTTTCAGAATGAGCGTCGCTCATTCTGAGACAGACGCTGCAGTGGAAAGTAGAGGAAGACCCCAAATGAGATGGGCAGATGACCAGAATAGAAGCACGCTGGAACTAGATAGATGAACATGGCGACAAACAGGGAAGAGTGGAAAATACTGGAGGAGGTCTATGTCTAAAGAAGGACCGAAGAGGGCTAAATAGATAGATAGATAAAGATATAAATATATGTATGTATATATAATTATATATAAATCTGCATACAATGGACTCGCGGGGACCCAGAGACATAGTTCATTATTGCCAAACGTCCATATTATGGGAAAGAAATGAATTAATTTAAAAATGCATTTCATTACTGAATAGGTATATACCGGGTGTTGAAAAAGTCTCGGACTTTTTCAACACCCGTTATGTACATACGTATGTGTTTATAAAATCGAACAGAAATGTGTTTCTTAATATGTGATATAACTTTCAACGACGTAGTATAGAAATTATTTTTTCTGAGGAATCTGTTATTTTACTTGCCTTCTCCAGAGTTTTTTTTATATAATTGTTCTGCGAAATAAGTTTCAGTTTATAATATAAGCTCCAATAAAATCTCTTTTACTATGCTACTACGCTTATGATTGTCTAATAATTTCTGTTTCAATACAAGGTATCATTATAAACAAGGATTTTACATGTTTTTAATCCAGAATTATATATATATATATATATATATATATATATATATATATATATATATATATATATATATATAAACGTGACATAACATAAACTTTATGTGAAAGGAGCGTACATTACCGCTATTAAAAAGTTTCTGAGGATAAAATTTTCCGGTTTGATTGCACGAATGTTTCTTACAGGTTGGTGCTCATCTTCATAATGTGATCTTCAGCTCCCCATTTTTTAACTTTATTTGTAATAGTCACACATGAAGATCTCAGATTACTCAGAGTCATATTATTATAAAACCAGTCCAAAAATCCATAATCATTAATGTACCGAATATGTGATGCAACCAATAGTGCGAGACCTGAGAGGAAACTTCTCTTTCTCTGGCTAGACCGAAACGCGAGGATATTTAGCAGTGATGCCAACTACAAAGATTCTCTCTATTTTTTGGGTATCATGGAATTGTCAGCATAGATAGTGCAAATTGTACCGTTTCCACTGTAAATTAAAGGAAAGGTATTTCTTTCCTACCTCATTTATGTGTGAGTGAATCCGACTGCTTGAGTTATGGGAAGGAACTATCTCAGCCAGATCATAGAGTTACGGAAGAGAGAAGTTGGGGTTCAGAGGATGAGTAGGTACTCAGTAAAAACTCAATTTAACAATAATATATAATACTAAATAAATAATTGCTTCGCCAAATTCGACTTCCCCAAATGCAGGCGGCCGAAGGCCGCATTTTGGCAAACTTATGAAGCCGAGATAAGGAGATCGGCCCCGAATCGCGGGGCCCGAAGGGCCCCGTCGATCGCTCACGTCCTTTCCGTAGTGCTTAGGCTACGTCTCGCCTCGATCCGAGACGCTGATTTTCGATATCGAACGTTTAAAGTTAGAAGTTTCTCCGAAATTCGCTAAAACGGCAGCATTCCCGACACTTAAGAACTATTTTCGCGTCACATGGTCTTCAATTCACGTGATCGCCTTTGGAGCCGATAGTTGGACGGGTTGAATTCTATCGAGAAGTTTCGGCACGGCGAGGTCCAATGAGGTCGTAGCATCTACCCGATTCCGCACGAACTCGATATTGAAAGCGAGTAGATTGTGCGCCCGTTCGACAGAGGCAGGGACGGGATTAGCACTCCTCGGCGTTCGAGAAACTATATTTTTATCGATCTATATTTTTCACGGATCTATTTAATGGGCGATGGAGCTTCTCACTAGTATATAATACTAAATAAATAATTGGTTTGCCATTTTGGACTTCCTAAAATGCGGGCGGCCGAAGGCCGCATTTTGACAAACTTATGAAGCCGAGATAAGGAGATCGGCCGCGAAGTGCTTAGGCTACGTCTCGCCTCGATCCGAGACGCCGATTTTCGATATCGAACGTTTAAAGTTTGACGTTTCTCCGGAATTCGTGAAAACGGCAGCATTACCGACGCTTAAGAACCATTTTCGCTTCAATCCGACTCGAATTCACGTGACCGCCTTTCGAGCCAACAGTTGGACGGGTCGAATTCTATCGAGAAGTTTCGGCACGGCAAGGCCCAACGAGTATAGTAGTATCCTACCGATTCCGCACAAACTACAGATTGTGATTGACAGTGAGCAGATGGCGCGCCTGTTCGACAGAGGCAGGGACGGGCTCAGCACTTGACGCGTCGCGGACCGTTCGACAGAGGCAGGGACAGGCTTTGCACTCATCGTGGTTCGGGAAACTATATTTTCATCAATCTATAGTTTTCACGGATCTATTTAATAGGCGGGGGAGCCTCTCACTAGTATATAATACTAAATCAATAATTGCTTCGCCAAATTCGACTTCCCAAAATGCAGGCGGCCGAAGGCCGCATTTTGGCAAACTTACGAAGCCGAGATAAGGAGATCGTCCCCGAATCGCGGGGCCCGAAGGGCCCCGTCGATCGCCCGCGTCCTTTCCGTAGTGCTTAGGCTACGTCTCGCCTCGATCCGAGACGCCGATTTTCGATATCGAACGTTTAAAGTTTGACGTTTCTCCGAAATTCGCTAAAACGGCAGCATTGTCGACGCTTAAGAACTATTTTCGCTTCACATGGTCTCCACTTCACGTGATCGCCTTTGGAGCCGATAGTTGGACGGGTTGAATTCTATCGAGAAGTTTCGGCACGGCGAGGCCCAATGAGGTCGTAGCATCTACCCGATTCCGCACGAAGTCGAGACTGACAGCGAGTAGATTGTGAGCCCGTTCGACAGAGGCAGGGACGGGATTAGCACTCCTCGGCGTTCGAGAAACTATATTTTTATCGATCTTTATTTTTCACGGATCTATTTAATGGGCGATGGAGCCTCTCACTAGTATATAATACTAAATAAATAATTGGTTTGCCATTTTGGACTTCCTAAAATGCAGGCGGCCGAAGGCCGCATTTTGACAAACTTATGAAGCCGAGATAAGGAGATCGGCCGCGAATCGCGGGGCCCCGTCGATCTCCCACGTCCTTTCCGTAGTGCTTAGGCTACGTCTCGCCTCGATCCGAGACGCCGATTTTCAATATCGAACGTTTAAAGTTTGACGTTTCTCCGGAATTCGTGAAAACGGCAGCATTTCCGACGCTTAAGAACCATTTTCGCTTCAATCCGACTCGAATTCACGTGACCGCCTTTCGAGCCGACAGTTGGACGGGTCGAATTCTATCGAGAAGTTTCGGCACGGCGAGGCCCAACGAGTATAGTAGTATCCTACCGATTCCGCACAAACTACAGATTGTGATTGACAGTGAGCAGATGGCGCGCCTGTTCGACAGAGGCAGGGACGGGCTCAGCACTTGACGCGTCGCGTACCGTTCGACAGAGGCAGGGACAGGCTTTGCACTCATCGTGGTTCGAGAAACTATATTTTCATCAATCTATAGTTTTCACGGATCTATTTAATAGGCGGGGGAGCCTCTCACTAGTAACTAACTAAACAAAACACACTTTCAATACTTGAACAAAACAAGAATTTATCAAATTGAAAGAACAAAACAGAAAAACGTTTATGTGTCAATTATGTATGAACATTTGTAAAGAATTAACATATTATTCAATTAAATTAAATTAAACAGATACAAAATTTTGTATATTATTGCTTCCAAATGTAGAACTCAAGGGTCTATGGTACATTGCGAAATTCAGTTACAGAATAAAATTCTACTACAGAGTAAAAAAGTCTCTCCAAAAGAAAAGCCTCAGTCGAACTTCGGAATTTTTTTGTATGTACTTATAGATTTTAGCTCCAATGGTAGGTAAGCTCAAATCTATAAGTACATACAGAAAGTTCCGAAGTTCGACTGAGGCTTTTCTTTTGGAGAGACTTTTTTACTCTGTAGTAGAATTTTATTCTGTAACTGAATTTCACAATGTACCATAGACCCTTGAGTTCTATATTTTTCGTAATATACAAAATTTTGTATATGGCAATGGCAAACCACCGAGAAGTATTCTGCCTAGTAAAGCCTCTCTATAAAGACGTTCGGAACCGTCGTAAAACTGTTAGTCGAGTACATTAGGTACGCTGGCTAGTATTTGGGAGGTCTCGGGTTCAAACCCCGGGGCCGACTGGTCTGCCAGTTTTTTTCAGAGGTTTCCTCATGGTAATGTAAGTCACTGCTTGAAAACTCACAAGGCGAATGCTGGGCCAGTATTAATCCTCTGAACCCTACCCACACTTCTTATGTTCCTTAAATATCCCGTCTCACCTATCCTTAATGCACTTGTACATACAAGTGTATCCTCTGATCTGGCTGAAGGAGTTAATCCCAAACTCAAGCTGCCCGCCTCCCTGACACATACTTCAGGGAGGAATGAAACAAGTGTTTTCTTTTTTTTCTTCGTAAAACTGTAGGTCGTGCACTGTACACGCACAACACGAATAGTTGTAGAGAGGTCGCCTACGCCTGAAACCGGGTACGACACCGGAAGAATATATATATATATATATATATATATATATATATATATATATATATATATATATATATATATATATATTGTATCGTATATATATATATATATATATATATATATATATATATATATATATATATATATATATATATAGATATATATATATACGATACAAAATCGTATTCAGATTCCTCAAAAATGTTATTTCTCGAATTCTCAGTTTGTTTATTATGTACATAATGTTGCAGTCAATTTTTTTATGTTACAGTTACAGATGAAAAATAATATTCTTTGTTAATAGTTCAATGAAACAAAATTTCTCGTTAATTGGTTTTAATGTAATTCCTCAAAAAATTCCACAATTTTAAACCCACAAATTCAGTATTACAGAGTATCATTGAACAAAAGCCGTATTACATTTTCAGTGAATATAAAACAAATTTTTTCTGCTTGTTGAATGAATGCCTCACTGCGAGTGATAACAACACACAAGAATCTCATTTCAATTTATCATTTTAATGTTTAATTCTTAAATAAATCCTTCCAGAATGGCATTAGAGACATATTTGTTCAAAAATTTGCGTATTTGAATTCAGTTCAATTTGTATAAGAGGTAGGTAATAACTATTAAATATTAGTTTGAATAAATAATTTGAAATGCATACATAAATAAAAAATTCTATTATTTCACAGTTCTCAATGTCAGTAAAAAAAATTCTGCCTTTTGCTCATTAAGACTTATACTTCGATAACAAACACAATAAAAATTAGCACAAATATTCTGCACTTCTAAGTTATACCTAATAGTTCTCATAATTTGTCACCTGCGTCATATTTTAATACTTGGCAAGTTTGAAGAACAAAGAAGAGCTAGGAAAAAAACAACAAATGTATATTGTGAAGGATGAAATTTTTTCACACATTTTTATTTTCAAAATTGAAATTACTAAGCCTCCGTGTTTAGGGATGGAGCAATCATAAGGTTGGATTTCTTTTCGAGTAAAAAAAATGAAAATCTGTAAATATGTAGAAGCACATTCTCATGTGAAATAAATCATTAAAATTTTCAATCTGAAATTTCAACATTATCTATTTATGTAATTGAATCATATTGAAAATATATGGATAAGACATACGCTGATTCCAAATCTTCTTGTTTTTCGATTGTATGGTATGATAATTTGCCATAAGACTTTATTGTGCAGATGTTACTGAAAGTTCAGAAGTATGAGTCAGCGAGGAAGAGGCTTGGATTCTGGAGGCTAAACAGGCAGTATGCCTCTGTACTTCAGGATGAGGCAGCATTAGCTCCACCTCTCCCCCTAGCAACGAAGTAGACGTTGTATTAACTTTTGATCTCTGCGATCTTGTTACAAAGAATCCGATGAAGTTAACACCTGAGACTGGTAGAAGCCCCCTAACACACGAACGGTGATTCCGCCGACCGGCTATTTCGCCAATCGGCAACAAAATCGGATACCAGCATTATAAGTACGTTTAAATACAATTCAACACACGTACCGGTGCCGGTGATTCGCCGCCGGCCAAATTGAAATTTCGACGTCGGTAAATTAACCGACGTATTTGTTTCAAGACATGCAAGTATATGCATGGCGACACACGAACGGGGAATTTGCCGTCACCGTCGAACAGAGTCGCAGTTTAATTTTGATTTGAATCGTGCAGGGTGCAACTTTTAAAAATGGAAAATTTCGATATTGAAGCCTTCATTTCTGCAGTTGAATAAAGGCCTTTGATATGGGACAAGAGCAGTAACCTATTTAAGGACAGAAATAAAACTAAAGCCGCCTGGAAAGATATCTGTAACATATTGATTGATTATTATCAAGAATTGACAGAAACAGAGAAAGTCGAGAAAGGTATGTTAGAAGAAAAAAAATACTATTATATTTTGCTTAATTGCCACGGTACAGATTGTTTATTGCTGCTGAAATATTGTGTTAAATAATCCCGTATTTCCTTCCCAGTCCATGTTCCTTGCAATTTTGGCAACACGCAGCAAGGAATCTTGAATATAATGGCAAATCTCCGTCTTTCGGATCCCCTGATCTGGCTGAAGGAGTTAATCCCAAACTCAAGCTGCCCGCCTCCCTGACACATACTTCAGGGAGGAATGAAACACGTGTGTTTCCTTTCTGTCGGATGACAGTACGACACTGCCATCGGATATAAATCAAGTAACCGAACGGTCGCCACTAACGTGTGTTAAATAATCCCGGTTTTTCTGCCTATTTTAACCGTTCGTGTGCAAGGGGCCTAATAAACAGTCTATTTACTCACGAGGATGATCATTACTTCCCCTCGATGACTAGCATAGCTATACCTCTGACTATTAGTATTACAATCTTGAAACAGGTAGTGACAATGCTGTCCGATCAAAATACTGCTACAGACATTCGCCAATCATACGTTAATTTAAATGCCATAACTACCGCCAATTATATCCACTCTTGGTGGACGCGGAAGAAATTATTTCCGCTGAATATGAAATGGCATGAAATGCTGGTAAACCTGGAGTGATTTACCAGTAGAAGCTGTATGTGAGGATTTTGATAGAAGGAATACGGAAATCGAAAGATACTTCAAGTACTGAATAATGGATTTTCAAAAATTTGTTTTCTCTTTTCAGCTGTTTTCTTTAAGTACAAATCGAATTACTTCTTGATGTAGTTGAATGCCTCTTGGTATTCTTGACAAACTCGCTCCTCGTATTATTTCTCGAATCATAATCTCTCTTACGATCTCAAAAATCGTTTTATATATGGGAGAAATTTGACCAAAAAGGCACCAGGTAGACCCTAGGGCCAACATAAGTGCCCTCGCCGGCTAATCGAATCAATCGAGAAGTATCATTAATCTTGTAAATTTCGAAAAAAAAATGGGCGACACATAAAACTTTACCCTTTAGAGGCCACTCCAGCCTCAAGATAAGTTCGGACTACAAAGTGACACATCAATAGAAAATTATTGCCAAGATCTATCTAATAGGATTAACAGCTCCTAGAAGCTACAGGGGCATATTAGTAATTTTTGTGTTTTCAAGGAAGTTTTCACTAAGCTGAAAGTACAATATAATTATTTCATCCTTTTTTAACATGTTGCTGAGAACTAATTTGATTCCAAAAGTAAGATTGTCACATTTAAACAAAAAAATCTATAATGCCATAAAATTTCTACATGATGAATGCACTGCGTGAATCACTTTATAAATGCACCAAAAATTCACAGATATCGAACATTGTATTACCTAAAATTTCATAAACTATCAATGTTATTGACAAGTATTCGCACTCATATGTAAATCAAATACACATACTCGACGTGAACTATAAATTTGAACTTCCTAACTTTTTTCTCGATGCTTATTTCAAAGATACCAGTAACGAGTATTATTACCAATTTGTTACGACATTTTTGGGAAATTTGAATGACTTCTATGTGTGTTTCTGCATCACTCACAATGACCAATTAACAGTAAAAATTTACCATTATTACTCATAATTTATTCCATTTTTCTTCCTTAATAGTATAAAATTATTTACATTATTCAACACAAAGGTTCTGTACATCTATCACAGGCTTTGTCAGTTTATATTCAGAAAATTAGAGTACAATTGAATAATTTGTTTAAATGTAAAATGGGATTAAGTTAATTATATGGTGACACTTAAAGCATCCACTTGAACAAAACCAATCATAACGAAAAAATTTAACTTTAACAAATAAAATTCAAATAAAACCTATGGGTACTATCACATGTAAAATCTAACCTATGATGATAAATAAAACTTTATCCTTCTCTAAAATTTAACATAAATGTCTTTTTATTCTTTCAACTATGACTTGGTTTTCCCCTCATATCCTAATCAATGTTGAATTATCGAGTTAAAATAAATAAAGGTAATCAAACATAACAAAAACTAAAACTAAATTAAGTTTTTATCATTTTCTCGTACTTTTGGTACAAGATTAATTATTCTCATAATTTTGGTATAATTCTTTAATGACCCCTGAAGCTAACAAAATTGTACTAAATGTTAAATGAGTCCTTACTAGATTGTCAAAGCTGAGCAAATAACAAAACAAAAAAATTATAATGAGAATTTATTTTCTACCACTTTATTATTGGTTCCCTTTTTATAAACAAAATAAAAAGTATAGGTAAGTACGAAGTTTTAAAATTTTGGAAGTGAAATGAGCAGGCAGTATGTATTGTAGATAGGTACTTAAAAATATATTTGTCATTTCTTAAGAACCATCAGTTGGAATGTTATTCCACTTAATGTAATATATTTTTTCTTATCATATAATCATAAGGCTAGATAGTATACAATGCCGATTTTTTAAGTATTTTTACATTATTTCGCAGACAGTTGTTTCTAGAAAAAGAAAAAAACTAAGGTTAGATGGACCAATGTATGAAAAATTTACCTAAACTTTGTAGGTAACGAGGTATAGTATTCATCCTCATTAAAACTATCGCAACTAATAGATAATTGAGTACAAATATTTTTTGTTTGATAATAATAGTATTTAGCTTTCAGGAATCATCCCATTTTGTACATAATGATCTCACTACAACTTTAATCCTATCATCAAGAATGTTCATTGTACTTTTTCTGTATTTTTGCAATTAATGAAAAATTGATTCAAGCGGAAACTTCGCTGATCCATTAAGCTGATATTTTAGAAAACAGTGCACATCGAAACAAATTTAATACTTTCGTTTTGATAAGTCACAGCCCATTCCTTTAGTTGGATTCCTTTTAGCTTAGTACATATCTTCTGTTCTTTCCATATTAGGGAGCAACATTTTTTTGTCATCGCTCCTACTTTGTCGATAACTTTGCAGTTTAGATGGCTCAAAACAAGGCTGAAAAATGATGAAGCTATTTGAATAATATACATGCAGTAGAAATATTCAACTGTTTTCTTATAGGGCTCATTAATTTTCATGTGATTAAAGAAATATTCGGAATTTCCTTCGAATTATAAAGTGGAGCTTGAGAAACAATGAAATCTTTATTCTGATAGTACGAAAAATTGAATCAAAATCAATCTAAAGTAGACTTTCTTTCTATAGGGTTATCAAGATATTCGATTAATATGGAATAGAGTCATACTAAAGGCAACCACACTTAATTTTAAGATAAATGTACTCACTGTCTCACAAACATTCATGTTACAACAATTCTCTATCGTTATTTCGCACTGCTCAGGATGTTGTGGCCTTTCCGTCATGCGTGTTGATGAGTTCTTGTTGTTCACTATATACCTTCTCTTGATCCTAGGCATTGGTTTTCGCCTCAAATGTAAGATATATATTGTTAATAATGTGCACATTGCTAATACGGCGAATGTAATGCAAATCATAGTGATAAAAACGGGGTCTTGGAAATAGTTGACGACATTTGAAGAACTTTCCGTTGATAAGAGAGCTTGAGCTGCCTGACTCTCGAGTGCATTAACGTAGTTTCTCCGACTGCATCTGAAAATGATAAAATGATATAAAACTATGCACATGTTGTGAACAGGAAAATTATAATTGCAGATTGATGACATATGCTGGCTCCTTCTACCAGCTCTGCATACTTAAATTTTTAAAAATATTTATGCTTGAAAAATAAAAAATAAACTAAAAATTTATATAAGTGGATGAAACACATTTTATATTCATGAACAATATCTGCAACAAATGTAATTTAAAACAAAATATGAAAGTAAATTTCAATGTCGAGAGCACCGAAATGCATGGTGAACTAACTAGAATATGTTTTGAATGAAGTTGAACGAATTATTGTTTACGTTACATACATTCATATTATGTTAAAATGATTCATACACTCCGATTACTTTTTTTAAATAGTTTCTTATATAATTTCAATGAAAAATAGCAATACTTATATTTTCTGAAAATTCATTTTTATTGGCCTTGCAGATTTAACATTTTGAATGTATATTAATTGAGAAGAGAAACTTCGAAACCTAAATTAAGTATTGAAATCTAGAGCACTAAACTATACTAAAAGCAGTAGCTGTATGTAATATAATTTACTATTTTATATTATAGAGATCAATACTCAATATAAAAAATTTCGAGAACGAAAACTGCTAGATAATTCCCTTTACTTTAATATATCCCAAGTATTTTTGAAATGCGGACTTCAATGAAAAATTATAATTCAGATCATAATCTCATCTAAAATAGTAAATCCTGCTTCTATAGAATGTATTTGCATTTACTATTATAATTACATCCAAACATGCTCCATGTTTGATAGTAAACGCAATGAGAAATGAACCAAGTGATATTAAATAAAAGCTACCAATAACTTACAGACAGGTAGTTATTTCTCAGAAACAGTTTTAAAAACTAAAACATAGAAAGTAAAAACGTCAAAATAAAAAATTTAGTTACTTTCGCCCTATAGTCCTTCTATCTGAAAGTGTTTTGATTACTAATAAGCCTTTACCAGTTACTTCCCTAGTTAGAAAAAATAATAATGATACTTTAGAAACTACCTTAGTAAAAGTTAACTTAAACTAAAAAGTTGATGGATATTCCCAGTCAGAGATTGACATTAATTTAAATATTCTGAGGTTTCAATTGACTTCTTTTTTAATATAATGAAATGCAATATAACAACGAATAGTAACTTACTTGCAGTACATTTGTTCAGGATCACTATCGTGTTCTACACTGGCTTCTTGGCTACAATACATATCACAGAGTTTATCTGTAATTACACTCTCTTCGCATCTGGGACCTCTGAATCCTTCAAGGCAGACACACGTTGGCAACCTCGCATTCGGAAAACTGAACCTACAATCCCCATTATTCAAGCAATAACCATCGCAATTTTTCTCGCAACGGGTTCCACCCAAACTTTTCGGGCAATGGCAGTAAGGATAGCCTTGATTCGTTAGGTGACAAGTACCGAAAAAGCAATAATTATGGCATACAGATATTTCACAAAATATTCCAGTAAATCCTTTTGAACATCTACAAACTCCATCTTGTAAAGTTCCGTTAATACACTCCAACTGAGCCGTAGAGTTTTTCACTTCAAATGATTGGAATTTTTCTATCACAGGCATTGTGTAATTTTTATAAGCCTCTTCCAGTAGTTTACAATCTGGCAACGTTTTGATATCTTCCTTCTTGGCTATGAGCCCCATTGGCTTTTCTTCGAAGCTGTGTATTTCTGAAGGACGAGAATTTTTAGCTAAATCGAATTTCCATAGAGAGTTTCTTCTAAGATCTGTAAAGTAGAGATATTCGTTTTTCACAGCAACAGCGAAAGGTTCTGCATGTATCCCTTCATATACAATCTGTCGTTCTTGTCCTAATAAATTTGTACTTTCTAATCTGTAGAAAATGCCTCTCATATCTGCCCAATATATTCTCTGAGTTTTATAATCTATAGTTATACCTGCCGGCATGCCCAAATCAGTTTCCACAATTAGTTCTCTTTCGTGTGAACCAATTCTTGCTCTCTCAATCGTTGGCTGCCTTCTATTTGAGTTCGTCCAATATATGTACCTGGAAAATGTTCCTATGCATTTCATGAAGTCAACTTAATGGGTGAATCAAAACACAAAAATTTAAGTACAATAATCTTCAATACATTCCACTCAACTAACCACCGTCGTCTCCAAAATACCAACTTCACATACATATTTAATAAAACCAATTTTACCATTAAATAAAAATAATCATTGTATGTACACCCCTGCTACATCTGAACTTTTCAATTGGCAGATATCTTGTTCATAACGATTGAGATCGTTTTTATTTTCGAGAAATTATAATACATATTAATAAAAAAAAATTTTTCAACATTCTCACAAACATTCTATAATATTTCATGTGTTAATAAACAACATTAAACCCCTGTACGATACCTACAGGATAAATATATGTATCAATACTTTAAAACATTTTTGAATCATATATTCTGATCAATATTCCTGTAACATTATTTCAAATCACTTTTAGTCCAGTCAATGACGGTAAAAAAAAGTATAAACTGTGAATTTATCCCATACAGCACCGATTTGTATGAAAATTTGAATTTAAATTCTAATTACCATCTATTTCAAAGTTTACCCCGTGCCGGGGGTTGCTTTTTATCTGGGGGGTGGATGCCACCTTGGGATTGAAATATTTTTCATTGAAAATATAAGTACGGAAATCGATGAATTGACTAATTCTAAGCAACCTTTTCAGATTATTTTCCGCGAATAACTGGAAAAATATGCATTTAATGGAAAAACCTCTAAAGAGCAAAATTATAGCTTATCAAAAAACAAAGAAAATCCTGTATTTATGATGTATTCTGACCCAATACAAATGGAATAATTGCTTGTTGAAAGTTGATTGGTATTTACCACTATGTGTATTCATCAATATAGGTACTATACATATTCTAATTTCTACAAAAATGTGGATTTGGCTTTTTCCAAATAACTCGCTTAGTTTTTAAGCAATCAAGTCCTTCAAGAAAGCATTTTGTAGGTTTTTTTGAGAGCTGTAAAATTATTTCAGATTACTTTAGACGTATCCAAGAGATCCAGATAATAGCATCAGAGAGATAACATACTCCAAAAGATAGATCTGGATATTGGCATCCAAGTACTAACCTAGGCGAATGTATCAGTACTTTAAAAAACAATTATATAGTATATTCTGAACAATGTTTCTGTAATATTATTTCAGACTAGTTTGAATGTATCCAAAAAATACATTTGGAGACATTATATCGATTTTTTGAAAATTAACTAGACAAATAAATTATCTGAATGAATATGTACTCATCGTGAAACGCACTTGTGCGGTACATGATTTTTACCAATTCTACATATTAATCACTATATTAACAGTTGAAATACAATAAAGTATCTTGAAAATAAAGAACAAGATATGCGCCAATCATCAACATTCAAAACTGTACTGATCACTACTTATTGAACGCAGTTGAATTAAATTTGTCACTAAAGTCAAAGTTAACATCATCAGAATTTAAAACTACAATCATATTATTTTTCAATGAAATTTGGTGATTAATTAATAAATTTGTTGGGACTTCGATATTACCTCCTACATATATGTACGACGATGTCTTGCGGAATGGCCTGCTCGAATGTGAATAAAATTTTCCTTTGTTGATTTTCCTCTTTTAGTGATAGGTAGTTGATGGTCTGGTTGATGGAGTCGGTCCAGTAAAGCACGTCTTCTATTGGATCGACAGCTAATCCCTGAAATGAACATAACGAATGTAATAATTGAAATAAGAAAAAGCGTGAAGTCTCAATGATTTGCAGAAGGCGATAGAATACCATTACACGCTTCCTTGCAATGGTAATTGCATGGCGTACTTCAATTGCAGAAGGGAAATTAGATTTTGCACGGTCCGACGACCTATTATTATTGCATTGATAGAAATGGAATACCTGACCTTGTCTTTTTGTAATCACATTTATTACTCAGTATTGCATTCTTATGAAAAAAAATCAAGAGGTGAGCTAGTTGCATCGATGAATCTTGAGTAACTTCCATCAACGAAACAATAGATGTACCTATAGGTACAAATAATGCAGTCATAAATACTACAAAAGCTGAGTACTGACTTTAATCAATGAAATTAGAATTAGATTTTTGAAAGAAAATCTATTCTCTCTATCAGAGCGTTACTCTGGTCAATGATAATTAGTCTGACTGTTGAATAGATTTTATGGGATGGTTATGAAATGCGGAATTTTGAATAATTTCAAATACGAGGTTTAGTCGAAAAATATGAGAAAATTCAAAATGTTGCATCATGATACGAGTTCAAATATCACAAATTCAGTTGTGTCTGTAAACTTGTCGAGGAAAATATTGACATTATGTAGAAATTTCGAATCATAAGTTTTAGAATGCGCAATGGGTCAGATTGGATTATAGAAATGAATTATTTTCACACAATTTAGCTATTGTATATATAAAAAATATTGTGTTTATTTTGCATATTTTTCTGAAGACAATGCATCAGTCAATGGCTGAAATTTATTCTTGTGAAATTTTGTGTTGGCTGTTCCACCTTATAAGTCAAAATTAGAACATACAACTAACTGTTTTCTAACTTGAAAAAATCGATTGCTGCACAAATATTTTAAAGCAACTAGAAATGTTGACTGTTGCATAAATAGTTATTTTAAGGAGCTCGCTTAGTAATTCTTATTATGAATATAATATGAATAAAATAGAGCCACTATAGAACAGAATATAAACTTTTCTTATGATGGGAAATGAAACAAATGAATTTAAAAACAAAGTTTGCCGGGATTATGAGATTTCTTGATGTATTGTTGTAATTTGGAAACTCAACATGATCAAATTTTGATAGTATTGTTTTGCCCCAAGAACAAAATACCAAATTATAGAGCATTTGTTCCGATGGGTTCCCCTAGAGATGCCTATATATATATATATATATATATATATATATATATATATATATATATATATATATATATATATATATATATATATATATATATATATATATATAATATATATATATATATATATATATATATATATATATATCTGTATATATGTGTATATGTTATATAGATATGTTATATTATATATATATATATATAAATAAATAAATATATATATATATATATATATATATATATATATATATATATATATATATATTTAATTAATAAGTATTATCACGACCTATTGATACAAAATAGAGTTTGAATCACGGGAATATTCGGTCTATTGAGTAAAATATATGTTTATAAACTCATTTATTCAAAAAATTTCTCAATATTTCAACACTTCTTTGTGTCTTCTTCAGGAGAAATCAAGCTAAAATACAAAAATAATGATAAAAACATAAAGTAATGTATATAAAAATTAACCTCACTTACAATTAGAGTTAAAATGATGATCTAATAACTATATTGGACATATTATTGCGTGTAACTTATAATTAGGACCCTTAGTCAACATTAATACTACGTGGAATGAGATTCTCGAAATTAAGAATCGTATGCTCTCTTGAAATTTCAGATACCGGTCTCCAGATGTCAATGTTATCATTCAAAACAATGAGGTGTGGGAGACAAATGATATTGATTTTATTTTAAAATATTCGTGTAAATTACGCTCAAATTGTCTATATCTGCCCTGGAGTTGATTGTATTGCTGGTGTTATGTATGTGCGCCATTTCCAAGAATAATCTCTTTTTGTAATTATTTTCACGATCTAAAATTTTAACACTTTCATAATCAAAATTGTGGTCAAAATCCTGAAAATGACACGCCAATGCACAAGATCTTTTGCCAATACGGCTGTCACTTTTGTGTTGTATAATTCTTTGTTTTAAGTTTTGTTTAGTCTGTCCTATATAACATTTATCACATCGATCACACGGTATCTTATAAACAACATTGGAATTAAATAATAATGGAGTGCGATCTTTGGTCTTTGAAAACAAAGTTCTTATGGATTTCGTATTGTATCTTGCTATTTTAACACCTCCCATTCGAGAAAAACCCCTGATAACTGTTTCAGATAAACCCCTGATGTACGGTAGCTTCTTAAATTTAATAGTTTCAGATAAAGTATTGTCAGTGGCTGAAATGTTGTTTGCATTGCAATATAATAAACCCTTCAACAACTTCCTTGGATATCCGTTGTTTAAAAATAAGTGCTCTAATTTCTTTAAATTACTTTTTAAATGTGTAATGATGAAAATGTGGTCATCATCGAACATCAAACTGGCCAACGCTCGAAACAATAAACATTTCTTATTGCGATGTAGAAGATTAAACATAAACCCAAGGCACATTGTGGATTCCACAAAGAAAATAATGGGACTCGTACACACAAACAACCCCAAAATTGTTAACATTATGCATAGACATGTGAACAACTTTAATAGGACCAATCTGAACTTGGAAATAAAGGTAACTTTCGATTTAATTAAGAAATTAACAAAAGAAATTTTTAATGTACAAAGCAGACTGAAAGTTATACTACCGGCAGATATTTACAATGAATATTTTCGTAGATCGGTTTTAGCATATGAGAAGAGATTCGGCATTGTAAAAATTTCGAACATACATAAATTTAACAGATTAAAAGAAACTAGTTTAAAGAATGCTCAGTTATTTCTCAACAATGAGAAATGGTTCAAGAATATTTCAGATACTAATATACCAAAGGATATTGCTGACTTCATATCACTAGGTCCGAAATTTGGGGTATCCCCGACAAATAACGAATTTGATACCAACAAATTTTTAGCTGACATCGAAGACATCTTACAAGATTATCCAGGGGAGGAAAAAAACAGGTTGAGGGCAAGTGTGACAAATAACATTACTAATTTTAAGTTTAGGTCAAGATTCGCAAGATTAACCGATATTCAGAGACTGTATTTAAGAACCAAAGCATTTTTCAAACGGAATGACAATTTGTACATCTTACCTGCAGACAAAGGTGGTTGCACTGTAGTTATAAACAGAACTGAATATAAAGCTAAAGTAAATTTACTATTACATGATTCTAATACTTACAAGTCAATAGTCAAAGATCCCACCTCTCAAATGCAAACAAAGCTGAACAAATTGGTCAGATCGTTAATATCTCAAAACCAGATTGAAGAGATAAATGCCAAAAGTTTAATGACTCATAATGCTGTAATATCTAAAATGTTTTGTTTACCGAAAATTCACAAATCTAATACACCACTAAGACCCATAGTTAGTGGTGTAGGTTCTGTAACTTATAATCTATCAAAATTTTTAGCGGACATTTTGACCAATGCATTAGCTGACAGAACATCATACAATGTTAAGGATACATTTTCTTTTGTAAATTCAATACGCAATGTGACATTACCTCCTGGATATGTTTTGGTTTCCCTTGATGTTGTGTCACTTTTTACCAATATTCCACTGGAACTTGTGTTGGGGTTGCTTGAAATACACTGGAACAAATTGAGACAACATTCCACCTTATCTAGAGAAAATTTTTTGAAGCTGATTAACTTTGTTTTTCAAGGGTGTTACTTCAGTTTTGAGAATAAGATCTTTCAACAAATATTTGGTACTCCTATGGGTTCCCCTATAAGCCCAATCATAGCACACATTGTTATGGATTACATTTTGGATGAAATTCTAAAAGAACTACACTTTGAAGTTCCCTTTATTTACAAATTTGTTGATGATATAATTACCGCCCTTCCGTTTGACAAAATAGAGGATGGATTAAATATTTTCAATAAAATCAACTCGCATATTCAGTTTACAGTTGAAAGAGAAAATAATAACGCTGTGCCTTTTCTAGACACATTATTAATTAGAACAGAAAATAATAACATTATATTGGATTGGTATCAGAAACCGACCTCATCGGGGCGCTACCTCAATTACTTTTCAAACCATCCAATCAATCAGAAAACTAATGTTGTTATACAAGTAAAAAACAGGGTGATCCATATCTCAGATAAAAAAATTTTAAAAAGTAATTTAAAGAAATTAGAGCACTTATTTTTAAACAACGGATATCCAAGGAAGTTGTTGAAGGGTTTATTATATTGCAATGCAAACAACATTTCAGCCACTGACAATACTTTATCTGAAACTATTAAATTTAAGAAGCTACCGTACATCAGGGGTTTATCTGAAACAGTTATCGGGGGTTTTTCTCGAATGGGAGGTGTTAAAATAGCAAGATACAATACGAAATCCATAAGAACTTTGTTTTCAAAGACCAAAGATCGCACTCCATTATTATTTAATTCCAATGTTGTTTATAAGATACCGTGTGATCGATGTGATAAATGTTATATAGGACAGACTAAACAAAACTTAAAACAAAGAATTATACAACACAAAAGTGACAGCCGTATTGGCAAAAGATCTTGTGCATTGGCGTGTCATTTTCAGGATTTTGACCACAATTTTGATTATGAAAGTGTTAAAATTTTAGATCGTGAAAATAATTACAAAAAGAGATTATTCTTGGAAATGGCGCACATACATAACACCAGCAATACAATCAACTCCAGGGCAGATATAGACAATTTGAGCGTAATTTACACGAATATTTTAAAATAAAATCAATATCATTTGTCTCCCACACCTCATTGTTTTGAATGATAACATTGACATCTGGAGACCGGTATCTGAAATTTCAAGAGAGCATACGATTCTTAATTTCGAGAATCTCATTCCACGTAGTATTAATGTTGACTAAGGGTCCTAATTATAAGTTACACGCAATAATATGTCCAATATAGTTATTAGATCATCATTTTAACTCTAATTGTAAGTGAGGTTAATTTTTATATACATTACTTTATGTTTTTATCATTATTTTTGTATTTTAGCTTGATTTCTCCTGAAGAAGACACAAAGAAGTGTTGAAATATTGAGAAATTTTTTGAATAAATGAGTTTATAAACATATATTTTACTCAATAGACCGAATATTCCCGTGATTCAAACTCTATTATATATATATATATATATATATATATATATATATATATATATATATATATATATATATATATATATATATATATATATATATATATATATATATATATATATATATATATATATATATATATATATATATATATATATATATATATATATATATATCATAAAAAAAAAATTTCCATACAGTGCAATAGTCTATTATTTTCGGCAAAATACTACTAAAAAAATAGGATCCATCGAATTATGACCTACTGATGTATTTACGATTGTTGACAATCTCCTCAATTAAGTTAAAGTACAGATAACTGATCCCCTATTTGCATTATCTTATCCAAACAGTAAATATGTAACATAGAATGCATTTGATCTATAATGAAATATCCATAAAATAATAAGGAGTTACAAATGCTCGTTGGAAAGCAAGGTCGACAACTATATCGGTGTTAAGCTACAGAAAAAAATTGAAAAATACTCGTTTATTAAGATGATGCACGTATTAACCCAGAATTGATTCAAAGCTTAACGTTACAATTTATACTAATATTATAGAGTGATAAAGTTTGTAATTTTGGATGTAATAAGTGATCTCGCTGTAACTACTCATTCGATTTCAAAAATAGGCCAAGCTACAGAGATTTTTTCATGTAAAAAGTGTTAGAAGAAAACCAGCTGCGCCATTGTTTGTAAAATAGTTCCATATGATATAGTGATATGTTTTTCACTCGACTTTATTATTTATAACTTTGTTATCAACAATTTTATGCAAAAAATTGCATTTTTTTAGTTTTTTGCTTATAAAAATGAAACTATTAGAGTAATCGTGATGGTGTAAATAGACTAATTGTAGAAAATGAAAAGACGAAGAAAATGAGAAGTAGGACGACTCGATCAGACCCTTAATTTGAGAGGAAATCGGAAAAAACCAGCCAAAATGCAGTTTTTTCAAAAATTCTTTACTCGCTTATTTTTTGAGTTGTAGCGTAGATCCTCCGGCCAGTATTACCTATTGATATAAACTTCATTTTTGCGAAGATCAGGAACTGTCCGATGCATAGTTTTTGATCTGTGGCCATTTGATTATGTTACTATGCAATTTTCCAGCAGACCTGAATGCGACAGGTATGGTCCGATTTCAATTTACTAAAAAGGTTTTGAAAGTAGAATTCTCATAGTTCAAAACGTTCATCTTGGTTTTTCATAAAAACGCTGAGAAATATGTTAAAAATAAAGCTGAATATGACAAAAAACGGCTGAGCGCGTGAGAGTAGTTGAAGAGTGGGGGTTTACAATTATTATCTGACAACGTTTAGAAATTACTGTCACGTTCAAAATGCTGACGCTTTCGAATGTCATACTTCTCCTTGCCTGCTGCTCTACCCCCACTCTTCAACTTCTCTTACGCGCTCGGCCGTTTTTCGTCATGTGCAGCTTTATTTTTAACATATTTCTCAGCGTTTTTATGGAAAACCAAGATGAACGTTTTGAACTATGAGAATTCTACTTTCAAAATCTTTTTAGTAAATTGAAATCGGACCATACCTGTCGCATTCAGGTCTGCTGGAAAATTGCCTAGTAACATAATCAAATGGCCACAGATCGAAAACTATGCATCGGACAGTTCCTGATCTTCGCAAAAATGTAGTTTATATTGATAAATAATACTAACCGGAGGATCTACGCTACAACTCAAAAAACAACGGAGTTATGAACTTTTGAAAAAACTGCATTTTGGACGGTTTTTTCCGATTTTCTCTTAAACTAAGGGTCTGAACGAGCCGTCCTACTTCTCATTTTCTTCGTCTTTTCATTTTCTACAATAAGTCTGTTGACACCCTCACGACTACTTTGATAGTTTCATTTTTATAAGCAAAAAACTAAAAAAAAATGCATATCACTATATCATATGGAACTATTTTACAAACAATGGCGCAGCTGGTTTTCTTCTAACACTTTTTACACAAAATGCTCCCTACAAATTTCTGTAGCTTGGCCTAAAATTCTTCCAACGATATTCAAAATGGACTGTCAGGGTGGATATAGACTATATATTATCCCATTAAAATAGAGGACTTTTCGTAGTGACCAATTTTGGAACTAAAGTCGACGAAACAACGGTCGAGCGAATGAAGCGGCCTTAATGGCTAGATTACTATAGAAAAGTTGTAGGGCTCAAAAATGTCATTGAAAAAGTACGCGAGGACATATTTTCATATGTTAAAGTTAATACATAAATTGATTAACTTGTGTATTAACCTTAACATACGATATGAAGTCGCTGTTTTTTTATAGACCTTCTTGAGTTGTACAGAGTGGTCCAAATTGGACACTTTTGATAGGAAACACCCATTTCTAGAGGAGTTAGAGAAAAACTAGCCTACATGCTACGAGGTCGATTTTCGTGAGAAAATGAATGCCGAAAACCGCACATTGATATCTTGACTTGTTCGAAAGATACAAGGTGTTTTTCAATTTTGTGCATTTCTGACCCAACCCCGTGACTTGTTTATTTTTGAATATTTCTTGTTTCTGTGAAAACATTCTTGAGGCACTTTTTTGAAAGGAATCTAATGGTGTTCCTAGTTTTTTATTAAAAAATATGGTTTTGAAGCTATAACATAAACTTGTAATTTTTCTTATGGACCACCCTATATTTTGTTACATATTCGTGTTTGAAATGAAATTCTCTTTTCAAATATATATAATAGTTGCTACTTCTCTTTGAAAATTTTCATTTTGTGGCTGTTTTCGAATTATTTTAGATGAATTTTCAAAATCTGGGTTGCCATGCCTAAATACGAAACAAAATAGTTCTACATAACAGCTGTTAAAAAGAATAATTAGTGCCTATTTTGTAATAACGCATAAATTTAATCAAAAAATAGAATAACAAGAACAACAATATTTTTAAACTATTTACAACATGTGTTCGAATTGAGCACCATTCAAATCAAAACATAATTGACTTCGCTTCCTAACATTATTGACAGCATTAATCAATTCTATCGCAGGTATTGAACGAAAGGCATGTCGCACTGCTGCTTCCAACGCTACTCGGGAATCAGGATGGCGTTTATATGTGAGGTCCTTTATTCTTCCCCAGAGGTAAAAATCTGGAGGCGTAAGGTCGGGGGATCTTGCCGCCCAATGAACAGGACCCCGGTTGCCAAGCCAATTATTGTCCGTAAATATTTCATTTAAAAACGCCGTTACGATGTGTGCGTTATGACACGGTGCCCCGTCTTGTTGGAAGTATACGTCTCCAATTTGTTGTAATGGCAAATCATCCATTATTGGTTCAACAAATTCCCGCAATATTTCCAAATATCGCGCTGCCGTAAGGTTACCCTCATAAATATAGGGACCGATAAACCTTCCTCTAAAAATACCGACCCAAAGATTGAAACTGTATCGGCCTTGATTTTGTGTCTCCACTATAATATGTGGATTTTCCAAAGTCCAATTGTAGGAATTGTATCTATTAAAAATACCAGAGCTGCTAACGCATGCTTCATCAGTCCATATGATATTCTGTCCAAAGTTTGGGTTTTCAGCACATTTTCCTAAATACCATTGGCAAATTCGAGCCGGAATTGTAGGTCATTTGGTAGTAACTTGTGAACTTTTCTTACTCTATACGGTTTGAATTTATTTTTTTTCAGAATTCGCATTGTTGTAGTCTTTGGAATACCTGTATTCAACTGCATTTTGCGAAGTGAAATATTGGGTTGGTTTTGTATTTCCCCCAAAACCGTTATTTCTTCTAACTCCTTATCTCTATTCCTGGCTTCGTAAACTTTTGTCCTTGGTTTTGAAAAAGAACCGTAATTAACTAGGTTTTGCTGCAATCTAGTGAACATATCCCGAAACGGTTGTCTCCTTTCAGGATATCGGTCAAAGTAAAGATTGCTGGCAGCCTGAGCATCTTCATGTGATTCCCAATAACACTTTAGTATATCATATTTATCGTAATTTTCATACATTTTGAATTAACAGGCAGATAAGTATTCTAGTAAGTTCAAAACTCAGTTCAAAAAAGCACACTAAACTTGTGAAGTAAACTGCATTTAATAATAATTGTTTGACAGTACGCATAGACTGTAGTTGCTAAGGTAATTTGTTTCATATTCAGGCATGGCAACCCAGATTTTGAAAATTCATCTGAAATTGTTCGAAAACAGCCACAAAATGCATGTTTTCAAAGAGAAGTAGCAACTATTATATATATTTGAAAAGAGAATTTCATTTCAAACACGAATATTTAAAAAAATATAGGGTGGTCCATAAGAAAAAATACAAGTTTATGTTATAGCTTCAAAACCATATTTTTTAATAAAAAACTAGTAACACCATTGGATTCCTTTTAAAAAAGTGCCTGAAGAATGTTTTCACAGAAACAAGAAATATTCAAAAATAAACAAGTTACGGGGTTGGGTCAGAAATGCAAAAAATTGAAAAACACCTTGTATCTTTCGAACAAGTCAAGATATCAATGTGCGGTTTTCGGCATTCATTTTCTCACGAAAATCGACCTCGTAGCATGTAGGCTAGTTTTTCTCTAACTCCTTTAGAAATAGGTGATTCCTATCAAAAGTGTCCAATTTGGACCACTCTGTACAATTAATCTGTGTAAAGCATTCGAATATCTCTTACCGTTAAGGCAATAGTTCTTAAAAACGCATTCGCTTGACTGCGCCGAATTTATTTCCAATATTCGTCCCACGAAAAGTAAAAGCACTTTAATTTTAACGGGATAAATCGTCTATGTCCACTTTGCAAGTCCATTCTAAATATTGGAAGAAGAATTTGAGAAATTGTTTCAATACTTTCGAAGGTAACAATTTTTTGACAAGGACCTACGAAATATGTAGCCGCGTGGATAAGTCGCGTGGTCCCCGCCAGTGCCAGATTAACATTTTTGGGGCCTATAATAAGCTGAGAATTGATGCAGGCCTCGTTAAGGGAAGATAATCCCAAAATTTTACGGTTCGCTTTCATGTGATTTTTTTAATTTATATAGGGTTAGCTCAATTTTAAATTTCAAAATTTCCTCTCTATAAATTTCAAAACTTCATTATAGGCTCATAGGCTACAGCCTATTCTATCCTATTAGTAAATTCGGACTGGTCCCCGCGATAAGCACCTCATATGTTTCCATTTTGACAGATAGCTCTGAGTTGTGTTTATATATATCTACTGCAATATTCCGCCTGAAAAGTAGTCAATTTAAAAAAAGACATTGTTACCTCAGTTGATCGACAATACTTATGAGATCCCAAACATAGCTAAAGCTACTAGGAATAAAAAAAATGTTTCCCCTTCCGCTAATATGATGAAGTACTCAGTATCTTCGCCAGTAACGGTAAAAATTCAATACTAACCTGAACATCATCCGGAAGATCTGCGATAATGGGAGTGTTATCAGTCTCTTTGGTTAGATCTAGTGCATAAATGGTGTCGTTGTTTTCTTCATCCATATCGCTGACAATGAATTGATGTCTAACATTGTCGAAAGTTAGGGCCTTTAGTTTATTGAAACCCGCATTCGGTATTCCAATTATGGTCCCGTTGGCTAAGAGAAGTTCAATCTCTCCATCTGTGGCAACAGCTAAGTCTGAAAATGCAGGTACGTTAGAATCTAAATATTTATGACAAATCTTTCAAGACAGTCTATAATTGAATATATTTCTGCATCACCTTGATGGAATACATATTACTTTTGGGAAGTTATGCAAATAAATCTATCTCATTACCAAAATTTATACATACTGACTTTTCTGACCATTAAGTCAATCCAGAGATATAAATCAAAACGCGTGAGTATCATAGCTCCGTCACTTTCCATAATAGTTTATATGGTTAGGAGAAATAACACTTTTCAACTGATGTTTGCGAGTTGGCAAAAGTCAGAAGTTGACAAATACGACTCGATTGTTCTAATAAATCAAAAAGATATTGAAGAATGTATTCATGTAAATCGTGTTATATTTAAAGTCGCTAAGTAACATATTCATTTGGATTGGGAGTTACAACGCAGTTGCAGCCTGAAGAAAATATTTCACGATTAAGTTGTTTAACTAATCCCATTTAATGAATTTCCCAGAATACCTAGCTTAATTCGCAAAAAGTTCTATCGACATTTTTGTGGTCGCTGCTTACATAATTATGTAGGAGTAGGTATACTATTTTTATCGCATTTTGAACAGGTAGGTATAATTAACATTCCACAAAATTAACTATTCTTCTATTATGTTGAAATATTGAATATAATATGATATTTAACAATGTGGATCAGATCAACGAACTTTTTCGTTGAAACAAAGCAAGATTTGTTTGAAAATTAACAAGACATGAGTAGCAATTTTTTTTTATTCAAGTAGATATAAATTTTTGCAAAATTCACTAACCAATTTCAATTTCACGACCAGAGACTATTGTCAATTCTGCATTTGCCAGTCCTGACTGCATTTGCCAGTCATGTCTGCATTTGCCAGTCCTGGCTGCATTTGCTAGTCATGTCTGCATTTGCAAGTAATGTCTGCATTTGCCAGTCATGTTTGCATTTGCCAGTCCTGGCTGCATTTGCTAGTAATGTCTGCATTAAATGTAGACATGTCTGCATTTGCAAGTAATGTCTGCATTTGCCAGTCATGTCTGTCGTACATGTTAAAAGTCATGTCTTCAATTGCCAGACATTATCGCACATCCTAGACATACAAAGATTTTCTTCAATCTATTCTAGAACGAATTTGAATTCGTTGACACGGAGCAATTGATCTATTTGTTGCCTTGAATTAAATCTAGAAGACCTCCCAGTTGACATCGACGATAAATTATACCATCTTGAACAGAAATATTTTCGTTGAAGAAATAAGGTTCAATCAAACAAGTTTAATAAGACCTACGAAGTTAAATAAAATCTTCGAGTGTCCTACAAACTGAACACTAATAAGTACTATTAATTTAAGGTATTGCGTATTTTAGTTATTATAAAATATATTACGAGCGTCCTTTTGAATACCCCAATAAAATCAGTAGAACTTGAGAGTATTTCATCATTCTCAGTATTTTATCAGTTATTACATTATCAGCAAAACAAGTAGTAAATACGTAATGATGGCGTATTTACAACAAATAACTACTGGATAGATATCTTTTATCTAAATTAAAAATTTGAATACTAATTGCACTGGAATTAACGTTTTGGAATGATAAAATCTTTTTCAGTGGGAGTTGTGAATTCAAAATATAATATACTGAATATATTGCAAGTAGGTCATAAATTATGAAATGAAGCTGCTTATAAACCTAATAACTTCTTTGAATCAATTAGATCTTATGAAAAATATCGCGTCAAACTGTTGATATGTTTAGTCGTTGGCACGATTGAAAAACCTAAACGCTATGATAAAAGTTGATTAATTATATCTAAACGACTGGTTCTGAAAGTTTTTAATCGTAATTTACCAAAAAATAATAGACTATTGCGGCGTATCGAAAGTCAAGGTGCGGGAGTAGTTTTTTTTAATCAGATTTAGACCTCCTGGCCCATGATTTTCGAAATGTTTTTGATGTCTAGATAATTTTATATACCTATGTATATATATATATATATATATATATATATATATATATATATATATATATATATATATATACCTATATATATATATATATATATATATATATATATATTTAGAGGATCTGTTTGATGCATAAAACTGCATTTTTCGACAAGTAACTCAACTTCATGCAACTTCCGGTTTCACCGGAAGTGACATAAACTTTCGATTTTTAAATGGGACACCGGGTATATTTTCAGTTTTTATGTCTCCATATGACATTTAGAATACAACCATGTATCATTTGTTACTTTTTGTAACCTTTTTTTTATTTTTTTTTCGAAATAAATTTTCATTCTAGAGGGCTATGGATGCGTTCAAATAACTAATTTCGGTCCTAAAATGTATGTTTAAATACAACTTCACTGTTTTCGATCAAAATGTTCCAGCTATGTGAAGTTTAATTTTAAAACTTTTATTACTATTTTTTTTCAAATTGCAACATGGTGGCTCGTCGGGTTAAAAAAAAAGATAATTTTATTACGATTAATTTGATACCGCACTCTAGGTATTAGGTTGAAAGAAAACTTTTGATAAATATCTGAAATCCCATTATCTTAGAACTTTCTTTAAATGAAGAATCTTATTGAGATTAAAATAACATTTGAAATCATCGAGTAGCCTGTGACCAACATAACTGAAACAAAGCCACGCCCACAAATCTACGTCCCTGGACGGCAAACAGGGCCATTTTAGGACCGAAATTATTCATTTGAACGCATCTATAGCCCTCTACAATAAAAACTTATTTCGAAAAAAAAATTGAACAACGGTTACAAAAAGTAGCAAATGATACATGATTGTATTCCTAATGTCATATGGAGACAAAAAAACAGAAAAAATACCAGGTGTCCCATTTAAAAATCGAAAGTTTATGTCACTTCCGGTGAAACCGGAAGTTGCATGAAGTTGAGTTACTCGTCAAAAAACGCAGTTTTATGCATTAAACAGATCCTGTAAATTTAATTTCATTATCTCCGAAAACAAAAAAGTTATAGGGGCGAGCCACCCTGTATATATATATATATATATATATATATATATATATATATATATATATTGATATATATATATATAATTATATATATATACATATATATATATATATATATATATATATATATATATATATGTATGTATGTATGTATCTTCAGTATGCGATGCGCTTAGTGAATTTTCGCGAGGTGCCTACTGAAGAACCACGCTTTAATAGCAAACTCGTACTGATGATAGCGAAGCAGGTCGATATGCGTTCTGAAAAGAATAGTCTCCGCGAAGTGCAGCGACCTCAAGGAAAAGAGCTGAAACCCACAAAGGAAAAGGATCGTTTTTCAAATAAATCGGCAGAACCTGTCTGTGGAGTTGAGCAAATTTTCAAAAACCACGAAAAAACAAGAAATATCTACGCAGCGATTGGAGAATTTACCCAAATTTTGATAGTTTCGTTCTACCTTCAAAACAATCCCAGATACCATATTTCAGCTTAGTTGGTTCGATGGGAGCCCCTGGAGATGCCATTATATGCCGAGGAATATATATATATATATATATATATATATATATATATATATATATATATATATATATATATATATATATATATATAAACTATGTTTTCTATAAAAATTACGTCTTGTCTTTTGAAGCACCTATTACATCGTTTCTAGTGCCAACATTATTGACAACAGTAAAAACAAGTCTGCTGGTTACTAGAATATTTTTGCTTTGAGCAAAATCATAATATTATGATTGAAGAACTAACTAAGAGATAGGTGTCACATAGCCTCAAGATATGTCCTTATCTTCGAAAGGAAACAACATATAGATATCAATAATAGTATTGTAGATATTGACATAAACAAAAAGAATATCGACTCGAAGTTATATTATATTAATTTATGTAGGTATTTTGGATTTCCTAGTGAATCAGTAAAATTTGGCCAATGTTGAAATATATAATTTCATGTCGTAATTAATTTAAATAAACGAATGTTGCTGATAAATTTGAAAATTTTCTGCAAAAACATTATTTTAACGCATTTTTTTTTCATAAGTGAACTTACTCTTGCACATTTTCTTTAAAAATTGGGAGAATATATTATATAAATGTTTCGAATTTTGTATTCGTTGAAAAAGTCTACTGAATGAAAGAATTTAGTCTATACTTATATCTGCAAAATAATTTTTTATTATTATTTATCTTTTGAAGTGTTCTAACGCACACTAATGGATTATACTCGGGATCATCTTTAGTGTAGTGCTGCTCACACTGAAGCCTTGCTACTTTTGATTTTTTTCTTAACAGCAGATCTTCGTCACTATGGTCGTATTTCCCATTCACTTTTTTTTTTTTTTTTGACGTACAAATTCTCATTCCCTAAGTTAGTTTGAATGTGCAGCCGAGCTGAGCAAAACTTTAAAGCCCAGGATAAAACATGAAAAAGGCGACCGTTAAAAACATTCGGAATCCTTAAGGCAGGGGTGCTCAGACTTAGACTGGTGGCGATCTACCACAAAATATTTAGGTGAAAAGCGATCGACCAACTTAATGTTACTAAAAAAGAAACAAATACATTTGCAAGAATATGATTTATTTTGTACTTCAAAACACTGTGCTGACACGTTCTCAGGGGGAAGGGGAGTCTTTGGCGGTGTTACCACGCCCTCGCTATCGACTCTTAAAGTTTCCGCAAATCTTCAAAAAAATAAGAAATCTCAACAATAAATGACGGCCGTTAGAAAAAAATTGTATCCTACCAAGAAGCACATCAACTTAATCAACGTACAAATTTTCAACCCGCTAACTCAAGTTGGGGTTATAAAAATTCCCAAAACCCAATTTTTTCAGATCCATTCTCCAAAATGCTTTAGAACGGTGAATTTCGGATATGTTGTGCATTGAGCATTTCCCCATTTTTTGCCATTTGTTTGAAAAATCTCCGCTTATGTAGGTACCTTTTTGCCACTCCCTTCCCCAATGGACCCAAATTTTGATTATTAATTTGTGCCACAAGATACCAAATTCAGATTAATTTGGTCTAATTGGGGCCGCTATATATAAATAAATATATATATATATATATATATATGCATATATTTTGAAAATGAAATTTATTTGCGCTCAACAGATGCAGCATGTATGATAATGATAATAAATAAGTTGGGAAATTCATTTGAATAATTCTCAGACGGAGCTTGCTTCATGAGATCTACGACATGCAATTGTCACTCATCCATTAAGGTAGAACGTTAGGACATCCGATGCCGGCACCACACAAGATGGAAATAGTAGGCAGTCTGTGCGCTCTGCAACGAGCTCATCAGAACACAATAAGAAATCATACAATGAGTAGGCAACCTTTCGAGGAAACTTGCATAAATTAGATCAAATATTTAATATATTCAGCATTGCGGGAATGATTCAACTCCATTTGTTCATTCAATAAATGATGAGAATTCTTATACCTGTTAATATCTGATATATTATTGGAAAAATTAGAATCGCTCTTATTGTTTTCAAAACAGTACTTATGTTTTCTCTTTCTTTTTCCGAAGTTTCTATGTGTTCTACGGGTACCTATACATTTTTTTACAATCACCACATGACAATTTATAGACACCCGATTTAGGGAATTTATATGGTTGTGGTTTTAGTTCTTTATATATTGAGCTAGAGCAGGGGTTCCCAAAATGTTTCGAGTCACGGCGCCCGTTCCTAATTGAAATGATTCCACGGTGCCAGTTCAGTTTGCCGTTTAAGAACTTGTAGAAACCATATTTTTTTTTAGTTATTTTTATGTTTCCTGGTATTTCATCCTCGAGATAATTATTTTACCATGTGCAATATAGTTTCTGTCATTCAATAGAAATTCCAACAGTGAGAGAAAGCAGATATTGCACCCTCTCGAAGAATTGTAAGTTTGTCGACAGGCAGTATCTCAACTAGGTTATTGGCCTTGACCGGCAGACCATAAATTCTCATATTTATTAGTTTGTAAAATTCAAAATGTAGTCACTATTCATCATTCGACTTTTAAGAAACGCAAAATAAACGATATACTTACAAAACTTTATCATCGCTGTATTAATTCAGTAAAAATTAGTGTGCCTTCCTTATTAATTCAAGTTAGGCTGCATAGTGTTAACTATGTAAGTAATAACTTACAAACAGCATTACGCCAATACGAAAAATTACAGCGCCCTACCCTGATATAAAAAGGTATGACTAATCGTGAGAGGTATTGAAGAAACTAAAACTTGTATATTTTCATTATTTAATATTTTTATTTTCACTTCAATAATATGAAACTAATTGATAATTAATGTGATGGATGAACCTTCGAACCTTTGCGCATAACAGAATATAACTGATGATGCACAGGCCATTCTCCAGTTGATTTTCTCTAAGTGCCTACTGGCATTTCATTACAGCGATCGCCGATAATCCAGTTTTTCACCTATGCGTCGCCGAATATTTAATGGTATTAATCTTTCACTGAAATCGAAAATTCTGTCAATCCCATGCAGTCAACTTTGGCTTTCAAACTTTTGTCGCCAGATAATTCGATGAGAGCCTCTTCTTCAGCAGAAGTAAATTCCGATAGAGCACTAGTATGGATCTTGCATTTGTGCAAATCTATCGAAATTTTCATTACTATATTAATTCTCAACCCGAATAATGAGTTGTGATATATGCCTTGGAAATATGGTTTTCATTTCTTGAGAAAGATACATTTGACGTCAAATATTGAAAAAGAATCTTTGATAACATCTTTTCCAGAACATGAGCTTATGATGAAAGCCGATATTTTGTCAGCTGATTTCAAATCGTGAATGTTCTCTTCTCTCCTTGCAAAGAGGGATTATGGACATTCTGCTTTTGCCTATATGCTTTCTCAAAGATCTTCCAGAATATTCCAGATCTATCGCGAGAAGGCACATCGACATGTCTAGTTCAAATGATACCTTACTATCCAGAAGGCTTGACAACTTGCAAGAATATTCTGCGATCACGAGCTAATTTTACACAGGACCATTATTTCTTGTTGAGTTTTGCCAAAAGTATCACGACGCCTCTGTGAAGTGACCACGGCGCTCGGCTCACAGTTTCAGAAACTCTGGGCTAGAGTCTACAGTTACTCATTAGGCGATAGATATCAATTCATCAACTTAATATGGCGGAAGTGAAATCTCTTAATTTGCTTCCATTCATTCAATCCAGAAATCAGTTCGATGTCAATTAATCACAATTTTACAACGGATTCCATCAGAGCCAAATTCTAATCAATCCAATCTAATTCTGAGAAATATAACGAATCATATGCACTTCGATAAAAAGTTCAAACGACGTCTCGTTATTTAATTTAATCGAGCTTGGCAAAATCAATTATTCGCATAATAAACAATTTTCGCGATTTCCAAAACAATCCAGATGATGTGCCTACGTGACCGATGGCACGTCTCCTTTACAAGAACCACGTGCACCATTGATCGTTTTCGACCGTTGGCGCATGCGCCTTTTCGAACCGGTCCACGTGGTCGTAATTGGATCACTCTGTTTATGTCTATGCAAATCGATCTGATAGAATTGCAAGCATGAAAGCGATATGTAGTTAGATAATGATTACGTCGGGCGGGCTTTTTGTGGTGGAATACAACTCTATAACGTTAATTAGTGGTTGCAAACGTCGGTCATACGCTCCACGTTGAAGTTATCCAAATACTGTTTGCTATGGTTGATAAATTCAATTTATAAAAATTTATATATTTGCATTTAAATGAGATACGACAATTTTGCCAGTGATAGGTAATCTGTTTACTATGTATTACATCTTTTTTTTTGGAACGAAGTATCTTACCGCAGGTAACATTCCAGACACTAGGCTAGTAGAAGAAGCTCAAAGGCCTCCAAGTGATAAAACGTAATACACACGTAACAAAGACAATGCTTTTAAAGCAAGCAGCATTTTAAGTTTTAAAGGAATTTTATATTGAATTAAGAATGAATTTGAAGTAGAGAATTGATTCGTATAATGATAATTAGGCATTGGAAGTAATAACTAATGGAAACATATATGTATATGTATATATATATATATATATATATATATATATATATATATATATATATATATATATATATATATATATATATATATATATATATATATGTGTGTGTGTGTGTGTGTGTGTGTGTATATTTCGGATAGTTTTGATAGTATAGTTATTCTTTGTTCAATGATTTAATATTAATTATGTTTTCAAAAAAGATATGATATGGAACATGACCCCAATAAGAATTTTGTTTTTGTATAGTTTCCATTTGCTCTCAAAGTTTGAAAAATCACTTATAATTATTCTTCTATATATGTCGATG
Organism: Cynegetis impunctata; assembly: GCA_030704885.1. Taxonomy (NCBI): domain Eukaryota; kingdom Metazoa; phylum Arthropoda; class Insecta; order Coleoptera; family Coccinellidae; genus Cynegetis; species Cynegetis impunctata. The sequence goes on from JARQZK010005076.1 coordinate 474,004, forward strand.
AGATCTCAATTTCACATTTGACCTTTATATCTTTCTTCCTCTAATTTGAATATCAATTGAATGCAAATTCACCGGTTTCTTATTCTTATGAGCGGATAGCAAATACCTCAACAAAACAAGGCAGGTGTAACGAATGAAGTTGTTCGTCTCGAAGATCTTTAGAACGCAGTTGAAAGATTATAGGAATTTGCAAATGTATTTGATAGTACTTAAAAATAAGCTTTGAATTATTCTTGCCTGTTCTTTATTTTTATTTTTTCATCTTTTATTAGCAATAACAGACCATTTAAGTTTAATTCGTGACTCAAAACTTTTAAAAGATCAAAATGACTTTCTATGTTTCATTACATTTTTTGCAGCTGCATCTTCATATATGGATCGTTATATAAAAAATGCTGATTTTTTTTCATTTAATTAGTTTCAAACGTTAATTTACTTCTAATTCTCTGCTATTTAAAACATAATATATAGCAAGTAAAATCTTTTTCACGATAAATCCAATCAAATAAATAAGGACCTAGACTGCTGATATTGGACTAAATTCCACATGATAAATAACTGAAAACGGCCACAGCCGCGAATTAAATTGATGAAACATTGTTTTTTACTTTTACTAATTACTACTACTAATTTTTCGAAATTTCAGAACTGCCAAAGTAAATTTAAACATTTAAAAGTCGAAAATCCGGTTCTTCACAACTTAAAATGTTTTTTATGGCTAATAAAAGGTAAATAAGTGTATATATATATATATACATATAAATATATATATATATATATATATATATATATAATATATATATATATATATATATATATATATATATATATATATATATATATATATATATATATATATAAATATATATATATATATATATATATATATATATATATATATATATATATATATATTTATATATATATATATATATATAAATATATATATATATATATATATATATATATATATATAAATATATATATATATATATATATATATATATATATATATATAAATATATATATATATATATATATATATATATATATACAAAAAATATATAAATATATATATATATTTTTTTGTATTCCTTTGGGACACTGCTCAGAGTAAAACCAGGGTAGTTTTTGATGAGATAGCTCCATAAACTCTTGCACGTAGTTTTTATACACCTTTCTTGAGGTACTTTAGCACTTATGGCTTTATACACTTTATTTATTTTTAGCACTTTAGGTTTGGACACTTTATTATTTTCTTTTATAGTAAATACTCGTCGAGATATACTGAATAACGTAATACATGCTGAATTAACTCATAAACTTCATCCTTTAGAATTTGATTCCTATGACGATCATGTTAGAGGTGACATTAGTAAACTTATATTTGAAAAGTTCAAAAATCAATCCAAAAAATTAAAAAGTAACGTTAGATTCAAATAAGCATCAATCAGAAAGATCTAGAGAATTCAGCGACAGAATCATAAACTACAGCGATATTGAATTTTCTAATTCGGAAGTCACTCCTCTTAGAAAAAGGACATAAATTCATTCCAATTAGTATTGATAAAAACGCGAAAGAATTATTAGCTGTTGAATCTATTTTAGCTTTGAAAAATACTGATGAACCAGCGTTAGCCGAATTCAAAATTTCAAAAATTCTTAGAAGCAGTCAGGTTCCAAAACCAAATAAATATTTAGATGACATAAAATCCTTGAAACTTAAAATTGAAATTAATAATTTAATTATCACTAAAGCAGATAAATCCGATGCGATAGTAGTTCTCTCAAGAAATGATTATGTTTCCAAAATGAATAATTTTCTTCAAATGGAACAAATTAAACAAATATCAGTCGATCCAACAAATAAATTGCAAAAAACTGTTAGACAAGCCCTTCAGGAAATTTCCCCAAATACACTATCAAAACCTAATTTTTCAATAATACATATGAACCCTGGAGCTCCAAAACTTTACGGATTAATAAAAAACCACAAAGAAAATAGCCCAATACGACCTGTAGTTTCTCACATAAATAGCCCAACGTATAAATTAGCCAAAGATCTGAATTTCACATTCAGAAAATTAACTAATTTCACTCCAAAATATACCGTAAAGAACTCTGTTGATTTAGTACAGAAACTGAAAAACTTTGTAACTCCTGCTAACTCTTTTCTTGTTAGCTTCGATGTTGATAATATGTTCTCCAATATACCAGCAGATTAGTGTTTACCACTTGTCTTAGATATTTTGCAACAATCCACTATGGATATTATTAAAATAAATGATATCATTTTCTTATTAGATATATGCCTTAGTCAAAATTACTTCCAGTTTGATAACAAAATTTTTGAACAATCTAGTGGACTGGCTATGGGTTCCCCCCTTAAGTCCGCTTATTGCAGACATTTTCATGTCACATATAGAGAACATAATATTCAATTCTACAAAAGCATCACATATAAGTTTTTGGTATAGATACGTTGATGATGTAATTGCTTGTTTTAAGGGCACCGCCAGACAATTAGATCAGTTTTTGAATTATATTAATATCATTCACCCAAATATAAAGTTCAAAATTGAAAAAGAATTGGATCGACAGATAAACTTCAGGCATTTAACTATCTTTCATAATAATAATACTTTGAGTTTCGATATATATATAGAAAACCAACTTTCACACGGATATATGTATTCCGTCGGATTCAAGTCATCCTCTTTCCCATAAACATTCAGCTTTTCATTCAATGATCCACAGAGCGTTTTCAATTCCATTATCTGTAACAAATTTAGCAAAAGAAATTTCGGCTATAAAAATAATTGCTTCAAATAATGGTTTCCATACAAGTTTGATAGATAAAATGATAAACAAGAAACGTAATCAACTAGCGTACAACAGCATATATCCTCAATTAAAAGTAGAAAAATCGGAAAAATTCACATCTTTAACATATTTTGGTCTTCTAACAGAAAAAGTTGCTAATGTCATACCTAAATGTAATATTAAAATTGCTTTCAACAAATAGATAATGCAAAAGATATCTTGCTGAACGACCAGATTGACTTGATATCTTCTCCTATATTTAGTGTATTCAAACAATAACAACTTTTCTAAGAACATTTTATAGTACCAATTTGGGAAATTCACTCGATTAGCCCTTCTTGAAATATGTTCCTCTTGTCTCTTTAGGTACCTGCAATAATTCTCTTCCACCGGTGAGCGCAAATCTATAATTCTGTATTCAGTTCTTAACTCAATCTGCCCGATGATGGTCTAGTGACCGAAATTGCAATCGCAGTGTTATATTTTTCAAAATATTTTGTGATAATAAACGTAGTAAATTCAAATTTAGTTTTGTTCATAATTTATTATTGATTATAATTTCAATACACTGTTCACAATATACGTAGATTATAAATTAATTGGAGACAGAAGATGAACTGATTGGCGACTAAGCATAAACTCATAGGGTACCAGGAATGAACTGAACTTGCGGGGAAAAGGAAACACACGTGTTTCATTACTCCCTGAAGTATGTGTCAGGGAGGCGGGTAGCTTGAGTTTGGGTTTAACTCCTTCAGCCAGATCAGAGGATACACTTGTATGTACAAGTGCATTAAGGATAGGTGAGACGGGATATTTATGAAACATATGAAGTGTGGGTAGGGTTCAGAGGATTCATACTGGCCCAGCATTCGCCTTATAAGTTTGCAAGCAGTGACTTACATCACCATGAGGAAACCTCTGAGAAAAACTCATGGCAGACTAGTCGGCCCCGGGGTTTGAACCCGAGACCTCACAAATACTAGCCAGCGTACCTAACATACTCGACTAAGTAGCTTGGTGAACTTGCGGGGGAAATGCCCCTGTTTATATGAGATTTTATGATGTTGACCTAAGCATTATTGTGTCATAACAAAGGGTGAATGTTTATTATATTATATTTAAAGGTCCATATATGAGGCGTTGATATATAAAAAAATCATTAGAAGCCAATACATATAACATGAATTTTTTCTAATGTGCATTTCGCTCATATTTCAACAATATCAAACAAATAAGATATACAAGTAATCGAATAGTTGGATGAAACCTTATCATTTCATTGAGTAGCATCTGGATTATTCAAGCGATCGGTAACATATCGGATTGAAAGGATGTGATAAGTTGATTCTAGTTGTTCTATGGAACGAACTAGTTCTGGAGGCATACGCATGAACAGGGTGTACTGCACATGTCTATGTGTATTGTGGACCAAAGAATTATTGAAATGAATTCCAAAACTAACCACAAACATGAGCTGGAAATTACACCCGTATATTTTAGGATATAAAATAACTCCGACGTTGGTGGCGTCTGAGAGTTTAATATGGTAATTAATCAAGAGCTATTATGTTGAAATAGAGTCTATCTAAAATACATTTTCGGTCTATTTTCCCCGCAAAAAATAGACTATTAAACGGTATCGAAAGTGGCGGTGGGTTTTATAACCGTTTCAGACTTCCTGGACTTCCTGGTTTTCGATATTTATTGTCTAGTAGATATGATATAATATTGTTGTAACATAACTAAAATAATGAAACCTTTGATATGTAGCAATAATGCTTAGGTCAGCATCTCAAAAAGTTTAAAAAGTCGCATACTTGTTACCGTCACTGTTAATTTCTGTTGTCCGTTAGTTTATTACTGCTTGCATTAAGCTACAATTCCACCGGAGGAACATTGAAGAAAATACAACATTGAATAAACTGAACATGGCAAATGTGATTTTGCCGAAACGTCGTGTAGACTTCAACGAAGACGAAGCTCATACGCGGATACAAACCCGGGAAACCAGACAACCATATATATTATGGTTGTCTGGTTTCCGGGTTTGTATCCGCTTATACCCCGGAAACCAGACGGCCATATATATATATATATATATATATATAATATATATATATATATATATATATATATATATATATATATATGTATAGTTATATGTATATGTATATGCATATGTATATATATATGTATATATATATATATATATATATATATATATATATATATATATATATATATATATAAGTAAGAATTATTCGTGTTAAACGGAAAACACGCCCGTGGTTATAAAATTAAGTGAACTAGGACATTTATTTGAAACTAATCAAACAAACCTCCTAGCGGAGCTGGTTATAAGATTTCACGAAGCATCGAAATATCAACATCTACCCCAGACGGTAATTGTTCGAAATGTTAATTTGTTTATCACAATCGATGGAAATTGATAGACAGACTGTTTCGCCCTTATCGGGGCCGAAATGTTTCCTTCTGTTCTGAAAGATGTGGTTCAATTGTTTCCGACTGGTGGCGCTGTGTCATATTTATATGTCATGGAGTTGCTGGAAGAAATATGTATGACCGTTTGAAATGTTGGTTTGGTTATCACTCTTGGTGGATGGATGATACTGATGAGCCCCGATAAGGGCGAAACAGTCTGTCTATCAATTTCCATCGATTGTGATAAACAAATTAACATTTCGAACAATTACCGTCTGGGGTAGATGTTGATATTTCGATGCTTCGTGAACTCTTATAACCAGCTCCGCTAGGAGGTTTGTTTGATTAGTTTCAAATAAATGTCCTAGTTCACTTAATTTTATAACCACGGGCGTGTTTTCCGTTTAACACGAATAATTCTTACTTATATTCATTTGCCATTGCGATAAAATTCGGGGCGATTGCTGCCTGCGGTGTGTAATGTTGAATCACATCGAAATTGATGTGTCAGTTTTACTCTTGCTTAGCGAATATGGTAGCCACCTTCGGGTGTCCGGACGTACTAGTTCTCGTTGCCGAAATGTTTCCTTCTGTTCTGAAAGATGTGGTTCAATTGTTTCCGACTGGTGGCGATGTGTCATATTTATATGTCATGGAGTTGCTGGAAGAAATATGTATGACCGTTTGAAATGTTGGTTTGGTTATCACTCTTGGTGGATGGATGATACTGATGAGCCCCGATAAGGGCGAAACAGTCTGTCTATCAATTTCCATCGATTGTGATGAACAAATTAACATTTCGAACAATTACCGTCTGGGGTAGATGTTGATATTTCGATGCTTCGTGAACTCTTATAACCAGCTCCGCTAGGAGGTTTGTTTGATTAGTTTCAAATAAATGTCCTAGTTCACTTAATTTATAACCACGGGCGTGTTTTCCGTTTAACACGAATAATTCTTACTTATATTCATTTGCCATTGCGATAAAATTCGGGGCGATTGCTGCCTGCGGTGTGTAATGTTGAATCACATCGAAATTGAGATGTGTCAGTTTTACTCTTGCTTAGCGAATATGGTAGCCACCTTCGAGTGTCCGGACGTACTAGTTCTCGTTGCCGAAATGTTTCCTTCTGTTCTGAAAGATGTGGTTCAATTGTTTCCGACTGGTGGGCGATGTGTCATATTTATAGTCATGGAGTTGCTGGAAGAAAATATGTAGGACCGTTTGAAATGTTGGGTTTGGTATATCACTCTTGGTGGATGGATGATACTGATGAGCCCCGATAAGGGCGAAACAGTCTGTCTATCAATTTCCATCGATTGTGATGAACAAATTAACATTTCGAACAATTTACCGTCTGGGGTAGATGTTGATATTTCGATGCTTCGTGAACCTTATAACCAGCTCCGCTAGGAGGTTTGTTTGATTAGTTTCAAATAAATGTCCTAGTTCACTTAATTATATAATAGGTATATATATATAATATATATATATATATATATATATTATATATATATATATATATATATATATATATATATATATATATATATATACAGTGGACCCCCGGTAATCCGACAAACATTTTGCAGGGCAGTGTCGAACTATCAAATTTGCTGGATTATAGAGTACTGCCTAAGACCCCCTATAGTCCGAAATTTTTTACAAAGAGTACCTTGTAATCCGACAAATTACAGATCCAATGATAAGATTTTTTATATTACACACATATATATATATATATATATTATATATATATATATATATATATATATATATATATATATATATATATATATATATATATATATGTTCAGAAAGATTTCCGCGGTCGGAAGTATTTGAAAAACTTGGTTCACGGATTGAACCGCTTAAAAGATTTGAAAAATCTCTTTTTTCAAATCATTTACCCGGGTCTTTCCGTGAACCAAGTTTTTCATATATATATATATATATATATATATATATATATATATATATATATATATGTACTCTGAAGTACAAATCATACTTCATTATGTATGTAAAATTTAGTAAATTAAACAACACAATAGAGAGCCTACGTTTTATTATAAAATTAACGTCATTAATGCTATAGAACAAACAAATGTACATATGTATGTATTATCAAAAAAATATTCATAAAAGACCATGTCGGACTAAAGGGGGTGCCGGATTAGACAGGGGCTGGATTACCGGGGGTCCACTGTATATATATATATATATATAGGGGGAGGATGGGCACAATGATACAAGGGGCACATAGATACACAAGCATTAATATCCAATAATCGGTTGAATGTATTTCAGTGATGACACATCTAAAACGCTCATAGAAATGTTTGAACGAATCCTACTCGTTCGAGCCAACAGCCAGTCAGCCGTTGGCGCTTTAGAAGTCGTAACGTGTTTTGAGTGCGGCCAACTTAGAAAAAACGTGAAATGAAAAAGTAATTCCCCGGTCTTCTATACCATCTTGTGAGGATCTATATATATCAAAGGTGAGTTAGGGTGTCTAATATTATGGGTTTGATATTTTTTCTCAAATAAATTAGTTAGTTTCTTTAGTATAATTTGCATTTAAAAAAAATCTGTTGGGGCACTTAGATACAGCAAAGTACGGGGCACATTGATGTGTATCAAGGTGCCCCATTAGATTTTTAAAAAATGCAATTTATACATAATAACTAGGTACAGTGGAATCTCTATAACTCGAATGTCAAGGGAAATGCAAAAAAATTCGAGTTAACGAGTTTTCGACTTAACAAGAACTTCGAGATACATATGACTTAACTGCTGAAATTTCGACTTACGCCGTCTTTTGCTAGATAAATTGCTACTTGATTCATATCTTCGCAATATTTCGGCTTCATTCTTAATTATTGTAGACAATGTGCTTGCTGGCAATCCCTATTGAGCTGCGACGTCTTTTTTTTCATGCCACTTTTTACCGCATTGATAACATCACTTTTTTCAAGTAGAGTCAAAGTCTTTAGTTTCCGCTTTGTACTCATGTTGTTGTTAGTTAACAGCCAAAATAATATGTACTGACGGACAAGCTTGTTACATATTTCGGGGAATTACAAGTAAGACGTCATTATATTTTACTAACTACGACTTACGGAGTCTCCTTTTTGAAATTCGAGTTATAGAGTATAAATATGTATCATCAATACTTCGTAGGGAAATAACATTTTGTTCGAGTTACAAAGTCTAAATAATTCGAGATACCGCGTATTTAGGTGTTCAGCGGAAGGGAATGGCAATTTTTTTCGACGTACTGAGGATTTCGACTTAACGAGGTTCGTTAACGAGAAAAAATTTTGAATCCATTTTATAAATTGTAGAATATTTTAAATTAAAATTATATATTATTATGTTGTTATCAGAAAATGTTGCGCACATACCAGCTGACCAGCAAGACGTAGTTTAGTTTAGATGAAGAGAGGATCAAGACCGCCGTATCTGAAGTTACTTTGAAGGTATCATCTATCAGAAAAGCAGCCGAAAAATATGGTATCAAACCTGAAACTCTGCAACATCGTATTGAAAAGTTTAGAAAAGCTTCGGAGGAAAAACAATCGTCACCTTCTAATTTGTATGGGTCAAAGTATACTGTTGCTCAAGTATTTACTGTCCAGCAAGAGAAAATTTTTTCAAAATATTTGTTGACTTGCAGCAAGATGCATTATGGGTTATCTTGATTTTAGAGATGTTTTACACTTGCCAAGACCAAATTTTACGAAGGGCACAACTCGAACATCTTCTATATATACTTTTTCAGTTAATTTTACATTTTTGTTAAAGTTAAAAGTATTTTGTATGACTAATTATAATATTTTCAAGATAATAAAGTATTATTTTCATGAAAGTGTTATTTTTTAACGAATTTCGTACAATCTCCTCTTTGTATTAAAGTGTCCCAAGTGATGTATCTAAGTACCCCGTTGGTGGGGCAGAATGATTCAAAATCCATTTTTCACAAAACACGTAATTATTCTTTTCTATCACATCTTAAACTATTTTTATCATTATAATATATAATACTAAATAAATAATTGGTTTGCCATTTTGGACTTCCTAAAATGCAGGCGGCCGAAGGCCGCATTATGGCAAACTTATAAAGCCGAGATAAGGAGATTGGCTCCGAATCGTGGGGCCCGAAGGGCCCCGTCGATCGCCGCCGACCTTTTGGTAGTGCTTAGGCTATGTCCCGTTTCCGACCGCGACGCCGATCTTCGATATCGAACGTTTAAAGTTTGACGTTTCTCCGAAATTCGCGGAAACGGCTGCATTCCCGACGCTTAAGAACTATTTTCGCGTCACATGGACTGGAATTCACGTGACCGCCTTTGGAGCCGATAGTTGGACGGGTTGAATTCTATCGAGAAGTTTCGGCACGGCCCAATGAGGTCGTAGCATCTAGCCGATACCGCACGAAATCGAAATTGACAGCGAGCAGATGGCGCGCCCGTTCGACAGAGGCAGGGACGGGCTCAGCACTCGACGCGTCGCGTACCGTTCGAAAGAGGCAGGGACGGGCTTTGCACTCATCGTGGTTCGGGAAACTATATTTTCATCGATCTATAGTTTTCACGGATCTATTTAATAGGCGGGGGAGCCTCTCACTAGTATATAATACTAAATAAATAATTGGTTTGCCATTTTGGACTTTCTTAAATGCAGGCGGCCGAAGGCCGCATTATGGCAAACTTATAAAGCCGAGATAAGGAGATCGGCCCCGAATCGCGGGGCCCGACCCCGCCGATCGCCGCCGACCTTTTTGTAGTGCTTAGGCTATGTCCCGTTCCCGACCGCAACGCCGATCTTTGATATCGAACGTTTAAGTTTGACGTTTCTCCGAAATTCGCGAAAACGGCAGCATTGCCGACGCTTAAGAACTATTTTCGCTTCACATGGACTCGAATTCACGTGACCACCTTTGGAGCCGATAGTTGGACGGGTCGAATTCTATCGAGAAGTTTCGGCACGGCGAGGCCCAATGAGGCCGTAGTATCTAACACGAACTCGAGATTGACAGCGAGCAGATGGTGTGCCCACTCGACAGAGGCAGGGACGGGCTCAGCACTTGACGCGTCGCGTACCGTTCAACAGAGGCTATATTTTTCACGGATCTATTTAATAGGCGATGGAGCCTCTCACTAGTAATATCTATATATTTAGCCGAATGCTGAGTGGAACATTAATCATAAATGTGAAATTTATTCACATATTATTTGATTTTGAATTTTTATGCATCAAACTACCCCACCTGCCCCTATATATATATATATATATATATATATATATATATATATATATATATATATATATATATATATATATATATATATATACCATATATATACCATCGAACCAAATGAGCTGAAATTTGGTATATGGTATTGTTTCCGAGGCGAAACGAAGCTATCAACTATCATTTGGAGTTTTTTGTGTTTTCATTTATATATTTTTCCCGGCTCATATTGGAATCTCGAGCGGCTCCCAATCAAACCAAATCTGCTTAAATTAAGTATCTGGGGTTGTTTTCGAGGCAGAACTGAATTTTTAGAATTCGGGTAAATTTTTCCCACCGCCACCATTTTTACGCATAGGTACACTTCTTTTTTTATCGTGTTTTTTAAAATTTACCTAACTCCACAGCTTTTGCACTTGTTCACCTCAACCGAGCTGCACTTCGCGGAGATTATTCCGTTCAAATCAAATCCGTCGCATCTCAACCTGCTCCGCTATCAGTTCGCGAGGCTTGAATAAAATAAATTATTTTGTTACTTTTATTACAGTTTGCTATTAAAGCGAGGTTCTTCGATATTCGATGCACTTCGGAATTTTTTTTTCAATAAATTAAATTATTTTAAAATCATAATTGTGTAATGGAAATGGAAAAGGCTGAAAGTGCCACACAGTAAAATTTTCAGTATTAAAAAAAAACTTCATAAAACTTATACTGTATCCTTTAAAAATCTATTATTTTCATTAGAAATACAAAATATATATTTATTTGTTTTTCAAGAGTTGTTTTTTTTTGTTATACATATATAACTTGATTTTACACGTGAAAAGCTGAAAGTACCATCATATCTTTTTTGGGAAACGATGTGAGTGCCATACCTTGTTAGTTAAAAGGCTGAAAGTCCAGCGCTCATTGCACGTAAAGGATGAATGTTCATAGTGGTTCATGGTGGCACTTTCAGCCTTTTCCACTGACAGTCAGCGGGCACTTTCACGGTGCTGCTACTTGCGACTGCTCTAGGAACTAGTAAGAATTTTTTTGGCACTTTCAACCTTCTCTAGGTTATTGGCGATGTCGCTTGCAACACATTCCATACAAAAAATCGATTTTTGATATTTTGGCACTTTCAGCCTTTTCCATTTCCCCTACACAATTTCAGTTTGCTTTTAAAGCGAGGGTTTTCAAACCATAATTTATTCCGTTCGAAGTTCATCACAACGAGATGCACTTCGCGCGAAAAATTCAACCTTAGAGACGGAGCTATGCTACTCATGAGTTTTTTTTATAGTTACAAACCTGAAAATATCAGTGGCGTCAAAAAGTTCTTAAAAGTTCTAGTGTCGACTATTGAAAACTTTCTGAATTTCAAAATAATGCAAAAGTAACTAAAACGGTGAGAAGAAAATAAATTATATAGAAATCGATAGACATTGATCATGAAATTCTGCAATTATGAAAAATAAATTTTCAATTAATTATTAAGTGCTAAAACATAGATTATCGCCAGATAAGGTTGTCAATTGGTTTGTAATTTGATAAATATTACGTGATAGACGTCAACCAATATGTAGTTTAGATTTTTATATAAATTTTTGGATTAAGTATATATTGAATAATCTGAGATTCTACCATATTTTATTACTGTTTCGAAGTAAATAATGACTTGCAATTCGAACATCAAATCAATTAAAATTCGTTCGACAACTTCTTCTTTCGATTTATTTTATCGAAAATAAAGTTTTTTTTTCATGATAAATTGAAATAAATGATGTGCCGCCACTGACTGTCCGTGCTATTTGAAAATATTTAACACGTTCGCGACGATAGCTTGATTGTATACCGATAAATTCAGGATTTTTTACGTCTCATTTTTGTTAATTTGTGTTTTTTGTATAAATAAAGTGTTCTTGAACAGTAAATATGAGTTTTTTTTGTAGTTTGATTCCATTTTCGATGTGCACCACCTGTGGTTCCTGACGCCATCAATGAATATTTTTTCGTTGTTGGCGTCGGGTACCACCGGTGGCCACCATGTAAAATCGATTGGAATTTGTTTTTTGAGCATAAACGTTTTTTTTTTAGTGTTGTTAGTTAGATTTATGTTCTTTCAGTACATCATAGTAAGGTATACTTATTCATGTTAATTTTTTTATCTTCAGAATGATGATTTTTTGTTTTGAGACTAAACTTTGTTTTTATTAGTATGTTGTTATTTAGATTTGTGTTCTTTTATTTCGTAGTTAGGTATACTTACTAATTCATGTTCATTTACTTCTGTACTATCTTGTTTTGAAATGATTTGAAAAAATAAGCATATATTTTTATGTATCTGTATGTTTTTTTTTTCTTACACCTATCTCAGTGGACGAGTGCGCAATCGGTGGTACCCAAAGCAACATGTACTATTCCTATAGCCGTTGCCTCAATATCAAAAGACTATCTTTGGGGAGTGAAATTTTATGTGAGTCTAAACTTATATTGATCAGTGGCCACCGATGGTTCCCATTGTCTGTGAGGATAGATCGTTTGGAGGCCACCGGTGGCGCACATCGTCGCGAACACGTGTTAAGGGGCTGCAACATGAGGAATCCATGAATATAATAATATATAAATAATTGAATAAATATATATATATATATATATATATATATATATATATATATATATATATATATATATATATATATATATAAATATTTAAATACAGACGATAAAATGGATTTGATTAATAATCTGTCATCATCGAATAATCAGGGAATATGTAATTAGAAAATAAATACGATGATTGACAAGTATACTCAAAACAAGGTCACACGATCAAAAGAAAAATATACTATCGCTTATACCAGTAGAATGGGTGTTTGAGAAACCAATTTGACACTGAAAAATAGGACATATATGAATCACTTTATTGAGGAGCAGTAGGAAATCAGTAATGTAATGATTATAAAGTATTGCAGTAATTGAAACTCGCTCACAGACCTTGCACGCATAAAGCTTCCTTCCGTGATTAGATCAATCAATTATTGTTAGATTAATTTGCAAAGTTTTGTTCGCTATTTCTATTTCTATGCATTTTAAGGCACAAGTATATTCTACAATGGAATACTGCTCCCAAGCTTAGAGCTCTGTATATTCTCGGCGTTGTTGGTTCTGCACATATGCACCCCTTGACCCTACTTTACTCTATTAAAAAAATAGCCGGCAGGTTAATAGACGATCCGTCATTAACCTCTCAACTTCATTAAATCGATCATCGTTGGAATTTTGTCGGTTTGTTTTTCAGAGATATCATTACGGCAAGTGGTCTTATGTAGGAATTTCATGCGTTTTTGCGAGATTTCAAGATTTGCTCATCTCTACAACCTATCCACAATCAGGCTAAAAATTTGTATATGAATTGAGTATATGTTAGGGAATGCCCTTTTTGGGTTTTGAATTTTTTCTTCCATAGACCCAATTTTTATGTAGAAATTTCATACTAATCGGTTTTTGAGCACCTCCGAAGGCCTGTATCTTCATATTTTGACACCAAGATTTTCCAGTTAAAATATATCACTTTATTAAAGAAACACCCTGTATATATTCAGATATTAACATAAATATATATATATATATATATATATATATATATGTATATATATATATATATTATATATATATATATTATATATATATATATATATGTATATATATATATATATGTATATATATATATATATATATATATATATATATATATATATATATATATATATATATATATATATATGATGATGAACTTAGCAACATGAAAATGTTAATTTCCACCAAAGAGAATGAAAGGTAGACATTTGCACTAAGAGATTAATATCAGTGAAAGTGCTAAATTGCTTTATGATTGCACGTCAAACAACGGATAATCGACGTTGTAGGAAATTTTTGTAATATTCTTCAAGTAAGCATGTTATTCAGATTATTATATAATTTTGTAGATTAGTTTTATATTGAACCATTTATTGAAGATTGTCATCGAAATGCCAATATGGTACAAAATAAGTTTGATAGTGATTGCATTAATACCACAACACATTTCAAAACTCTATGAATCGACAAATATGTTGGCAATAAACGATTAAATAAAGAAACAAAATAAATGATTATATTTTTAATTATTTATATATATATATATATATATATATATATATATATATATATATATATATATATATATATATATATATATATATATATATATATTAGTTAAGGCAGAAACTATTTACATTGTCCCATCTAATATAAACATTTTCCTTAGTCTTTAGTGACTTCTTCGTTTTTTCTGAGGCGGAAAAATATTTCGAAATGATTGAGTAAGTTAGCTCGTTATATACTGAAATCATATTTCAAAATATTATAAACAGCTTCGAAATATTTTTCCGCCTCAGACAAAATTAAAACGCTAGTAACTAAGGTCTTATTTCCCCCTGATTTTAGTTCTATTTTACATACTACCTCTTAATCCCCTTACTCCAATCGAGGAACTATGGAGGTAAACAAAACATTTAACACCACGAAAAAACAAGAAATCTTCACATAAAAATGACGGTGTTAGAGGAAGAGAGAGAGCACTTACTTTACATGAACTCAATCCACGTATAAAGTTTCAACTCAACCTAATTAAGAGGGCTTGTCAAGGTAAGCAAAACGTTCAAAAAGATGAAATCGCTACAATAAAAAGGCGACAGTTAACGAAAAAAGTTGAAACCCTCAAAGGATACTTCTCTTACATCAACTCTATTAGGGTACTCAATTCCAACCCTTTAACACAAGCTGTAAGCAAAACTTCAAAAACCATGAAAAAAGCAAGAAATCTCTACATACAAATGGCGGCATTTAGTAAAAAGGTTTCTACCGCCAAAAATGCATATTCCTAATATCAATCAAATTTTTTAGCTCCATACTACCTGCAAAAAGCCCTAGAATGCTGAAGTTCGAATATGTTTTCCATAATGGATAATTGGCACTGGTTTGAAAATTTCCGCTTTCATTTACAAAGTTTCAACCAAATTTCAGTTTATTCGATATGATAGGGGCCGTTGGAATTTCCAAAATAAATCCCACTGTTGACTTTCGATACCATGTAATTTTCTGAGTAAATAAGGCTAAATACATGCTCAACGTTGAAGGTAAAATACTATCATCTAGTTCTACCTTCGACTTTTTGTTTTAATATCCGGATTAAAGCCTCTCACTTAATTTGATAATTAATATATCCGCAAGTGAACTTCTGGGTTACCGCATTTCTTATCAAGGTTATGTTACTTCAGGATTCTAACATTCATACAGGAAGTAGTAACTATATAAAGGTGCGTTTTTCACGTTGTGGTCAGTTTCTTCATTTTATGTGTGGAAAAATTTTATATATATATATATATATATATATATATATATATATATATATATATATATATACACATGATATTTCCGCGAATTGTTCAGAACCGTTAAGACTCTTAATTCGATATTTCATTATAGTCATGAGAATAAGCAGTTTCTATTGTACTATGTTTAATATTCAAATTTCTGTTCTCTAAACCAGGGGTCCGCAAACTGCGGCCCCCCGGGCCATCAATCCGGCCAAAAAGTGACCACATTTTCATTCACACAAAGCGGGACAAATGGGATGAAATGAAAATTATAATTCAGCTATGAAAGCTGACCAATAATTTAAAAAAAACGATTGTATACATTCATATACTTGTCTATACATATACAAAAATGTATTCATTATTGCTAACCATAAAAATATTTGTAAAATCCTCTGTAAAACCATGATTCAAATTTTAAACATTATGATTTTTAATTAAAATTTTTTTAAAAATTATGATTTTCCTTCATAGTCCTACTTTTGATCTGGGTGAATTATTTGCAAAATATTCAGATCATTTAGTTAAATGTAGTAAAATTTCTAATTTGAATTGGTTCTTCCTCTGACTACAATAGTTATTTAAGTTAAAAAAATTTATATAAGTTACTAAAATGTTAGGACATGCATGTCACTCATACATTCTTACTTGTTATACTCATTATGGATCTTGTTATCTCTTAGAGTACTTGAATAAATAAAAAAACTGTTTGCTTTGCAAAGTTGACAAGTGCCGCAGCATTGGTTCACCATACATTTATAAAGATATTTGTAAATAATCTTTGAATCTTTTTTGTATATTATAATCTAACAATGTTTGCATGTAACCGTATAGTATATACATTTTCTACTCCAAAGGGTGCATTCTTGTTATTTATTCATGTATCAATTTGGTTTTTTGCTCCTCCTGGAAAATTTAAGTTTTGGCACTTACCTCCTTTTCATAGTCAACGGCTCAATTATTGAAAGAGATTGAAGATGCTCATCGGTAAGTTTAGATCAGTGAACATTCTGTGTGTACTTCATCTTTGATAACGTTTTCTCGCACAAGTAATCAAAAATAGAAAACAACCCACTTTGAGACTAGTCTAGAAATATAGGTAAGAAGAAAAATTAACACTGTTTTGGCCTCTGGAACATACTGAAGAAATCATTTTTCCCTAAGGCTTCAAATCAAAATTTGGAGACGCCATAAAAACATATGAAGAAGAAAGATGAAGGCGGGTTTTCATTCCCATTCAATAATGTATGAGGGAGGCGGGATGCATAAGCTAATACACAACTGAAAAATAATATATTTTATTGGAAAAAAAATTGCGATGTGCTGAAGAACATTCAATAGCAAAACCGTAATAAAAATCAGAAAATAATTTATTTTATTCAAAAAAAAAATGAAAAATTCAGTTAGAGCTTCGTGTACACACACGTGAGCGAAGCAGATTGATATGCGATTCGAAAGTAAAAGTATCCTCGAAGTGCAGCGCGGTTGAGAAAGAGAGTTGAAACTCACAAACTTGGACTCAATCTACCTACCAAATTCCAACCCTCTAACTCAATCATCTGCAGAAGTTGTGGAGCTGCCCAAATTTTGAAAACCTGAAAAACATCATCAGACCTCAAAAAAATTCGTTAATCTTGGCCCAGGAGGTCTGAAAGGGATAAAAAAAAACTACTCACGCACCTGACTGTTGACTTTCGATAGTATATTATTTTCGCATAATTTTCAGGGTTCCGTACCTAGAAGGTGAAAACGGAACCCTATTACTAAGACTTCGATGTCTGTCCGTCCGTCTGTCACCAGTCTGTATCTCTAGAACCGCAAAAGCTAGACAGTTGAAATTTTCACAAATTATGTATTCCTGCTAAAAACAAAATAAAATGAATATTCAAAGGGAGACTCCCATACAACAAACGCGATTTTTTTGCCATTTTTTGCTCGATATCAATAATGGCAACAGGTAGGCATTTGAAATATTCACAAAATACTCAGTTGTATTTTTACTTTAATAAATAATAAAATTAAAAAGAAATAAATATTTGAGGGGGGCTCTATGGTACGGAGCCCTTCGTGCGCGGGTCTGACTCGCACTTGTCCGGTTTTTTGTTCTATTTTACATACCAATTCTCAAACCTCGAGATAATTTGGAGAGCTTTCGAGGTGAGCAAATCCTTAAAACACATGACATTGTTACATATACATGGTAGGAGACAAAAAGTGACATTTTCAAACACCAATTGAATTCACATACAAATTTTCATGCTTCAAACTCAATTTAAAGAAAATGCAGAGGTGGGCGCAGTTTTCGCAAACCGTTTTTCGCCTCCCTAAACCCTCCGAATTGCAAAAGTGTGCAAAAATGTACGTCAATGCAAATTGATTAAATGGAAATAGGTAATTCAGTTTAGTTAACAATGGTAGGCTCATAAAACAAAATTCATGAATATCCAAGTAATTGTTAATTGTGCAGCAATATTTAGAACGTATGATAATTCAATGAGCCGCTATACGCAGCCTTGTATTCGAAATGAGTACAGGTAGGTGAATTTTCGTGAATTGTGATCTAAATTAG
>JARQZK010005076.1:497500-520000 GCA_030704885.1 Cynegetis impunctata
TATATGAAATCCATACTCGAGGATGTTGTGGAATTTCGAACAGTTTGTAATTTCCGCGCTTCAATTTTCGTCTTAGGAAAGTTGCTCGCTATACCTAATTACCTACACTTCACCGCGAAGCCTATTTCGCCCTATAACTCAGACCAACAATAACAAACACGATTAAAAAGTATTATCACTGAAAAATATCAAACGAAAAATGCAAATTACCGGTATGACCACATATAGAAACTGCTGCTTGTTTCGCGAATTTTGGACCTCATCAGACTGCTGCATTTGGTTCGGGATCACACCGATAATTTCTTTTTTCTTTAAATATATACCACACACACACATACATATATATATATATATATATATATATATATATATATATATATATATATATATATATATATATATATATATATTAAGTATATATACAATGACTAGTTTATTACTGACTCTCGTACTGACCTTATTTATAATGGTAATTATTGAGTTTACAACAGACTGCCCCGATTTTCTTGAAATTTCGGATTTTAGCTTATTTTGGCCTGAAAAAGCCGAATATGAAGTCAGATTTTGTCGCTGGGTCATCTTTTTTTTTCAAAAACTTGAGCTGACCTGACTTTTTCTAACCTTACTAACCTAACCTCCCAGTTCATAAAAGCATAGAATGTGAAATATATGAATTTAATTATAAAAAAGACAATGTTTTTGATAATAAAATTCATCTATAACATGAATTCTATACTTTTATGAACTCGGAGGTTAGGTTAGTAAGGTTAGAAAAAGTCAGGTCAGCTCAAGTTTTTGAAAAAAAAATATGACCCAGCGACAAAATCTGACTTCATATTCGGCTTTTTCAGGCCAAATTATGCTAAAATCCGAAATTTCAAGAAAATCGGGGCAGTCTGTTGTAAACTCAATAATTACCCTTTCAAGTTTTACTGATTTTAGGTCAATTTATTAAAAAACACATTTTTGCTCATAAGCTTTCAGGGCTTATAATGCCACTTTCAATAAACAATACAATCTAATTGCATTATATTTTCACGTTGAATGAAACAGTACACAACATAATTCAGTCTTGCTTGATGTCTGGATATATTTGAATCTTCGATTATCAGTTATCAGATGTTATCGCGGAGGATTTTTTTTTTATGTTTCACGCAAAATATTATAATATATGGATAGCGGTGATTTCTTCTTTTTGGATGTTAATTATTTCTAAAATATTTCTCTTGTAATGGTTTTTCTCTTCTATGTTTACTTCTGGATTATTGAAATCAAACTGATGAATTTGTATATATACATATATATATATATATATATATATATATATATATATATATATATATATATATATATATATATATATATATATATATATATATATATATATATCAAAAAACGAACGATGTTGTTTATAATATATAATGAATATTATAAATTTTTATTCTCTTTGATATTTTTTTATAGTTATTTTTGAAGTAAGAATACAGTCCCGTTGGCTATATACCTATTACCTAAGTAGTATGCATCTATTTTCATATTTTATTTTTCATCTATTCTGGAAAAATTGAACTTGAAAAAATATTAAGGAAATTCCAACATTGTTATTAAAGAGCCAAGAAAAACTATCGACCTTATCGATTCATTATCAACATTAAGTGCTTGAATACCCTTATTAATATTAACACTAAATGTGACAAATACGTCATCAATCACGCATAACCTTCATCAAATAATAATTACATAATACAAACACAGCGCTTCGAATTTTCTATTGTAATGACACAAACTGTCACCTTCAATGAACAGAAAAAAATCCAAAGGTAAACGGACACGGACCTACGTGACTTGGATCGAGTGTGCTATGGAGCAGCGCAAAGCCAAACTTTCGTAAAATTAATACTCACCCCAATCTAGATCGACGGTCTGACAGCTGCAAATCCAGAAAACCATTAAAATAACACTAAGTTTAAGTAACATTTTCTCTCGCGGGTTAATTAATATGGATTAATTAAAATAAAATCGCGGGCCCCATTCGAAAATGCACGTGCATAACGTAAGCCCGCGGCGAGCAGAGTGCTAAAAATTCACCTTTCATTCGCTATTTCAGTCACGATCTTACTGTCAGTGGAAGAGAATAAGAGAACCCGAAAGTGCGCAATGAGTGAGTGAAAGAAAGGAAGCGCGTGTGCGTCTGTCTCGTGCGCAGTCTATACCTGTCTTCGTCGGCAAACCTAACAAGTAACAGTAGCGTTACCTACATGCGGTAGTTGTTTTCAAAAGAAATATAGGGATAATGCTGAGTAAAAACAAGTGTTTTGTTAGATAAATTGAAGTAAAAGTATTGAATATTACACTAATCTGCGAATTGTTGTTAGTGCGAATATGTAATATGTGGCATTTTTAGAATTAAAAATTGAAGAATGAATACTCTACCTTTCAACAAACAGGCTCTCTTTGTTTTTGCATTGAATATACCTATTAAATATTTCTAATTTTTTCGAAGATACTCATCGCTGTGTCACACTCTTTATAAATAATTTTTTGCGTTCTGACTACATCTGTACGGTAGATTCGTCATTGGAGTATATTATAGTTTGAACCTTGGTGGCCTAAAGGTAGATTTTATCGTTTTTATAAAGAGGATTGTGGGTTCGAGTCCCACTATACTCTCGGGTGTTGTATATGTCCCATGAGATTTAGTCCTGGTATACACATCCGATTTTTAGTAGTACGTTATCCCATAAAATATATACTATTGCAGTAGTGTATCGAACTATTAGAATTTGATTTACCTTTATATTTGGCTCAACGTAAAAACCTTTAAAAAGGTCTTTAGTTGTGAGCCATTCTTGAGAAAAATTGTTTTGAGTTCGGATCTTTGTTTTGGTCGGGTCTCTGAATAACCTTCAAATAGGTACTGTTTTAGGAACGAGTTCTCGACATTTGAATACTAAACGGCAATATTAAAAACTAGTGCAAAATAAGGTTGCTGAGGTTGTATGTTTGATTCACATTTTTAATCTAGCATTGTATTTTAGTTGCATCAGTTTCAATTTCACCATATTATTGTAACAGCAACACTTGTGACCCCCTGGCGAATGAAAAAGTTTCTTGTCAGTTCTCATGGCTCAACCCCAATAATTTAACTGATCGTAGGCAAATTTGCTCAAATAGCTCTTTCACAAGTATCATGAATGTCATTTACTTACATGAATATAATTTTGAATTTGATTATTCGTATGTAACTTTGATTGTACCTAATGAATATTTAAAATAATATACGTTTGAAATATTTTATTACCAAAGTTAAAAAAAAAAGCCAACCAATTTGATTTTTGAAAGTAATAAAAAAAATATAGAAAGTTTATTTCAAAAGCAAAAAGCATTACACACACACACACACACACACACACACACACACACACACACAGATATACGTGTTCCGACATAGCCGCTCCGGGTTGTCTCGCACACATTTTCGGTTTTATTCTCCAATCTGAGTTTAATACAAGAAACTTGAGAACCTAAAGCAAACCAAGGGCCTCTTGGCCGAATTTGCTATTTGCTACAGGCTCCGCGTTAGCTTAATTCGGCACTGGTGCTACCGGTGAGCTTGATAGGTTACGATGAAGAAACATCGCAAAAAACGCGTGATGTTTGCTCATCTTGTATATAAACAGTACCTTCGCACACGAGATAGACATTATTAGGTACATTTCTTTACAGATTTAAGACTTTCCAGTAGTATATCCCGTACCTCTTTTGCAAATTTACGAGAAAATCCGCCATTGTCCGAACTCACGTGAACGCCCTGATATGTACACCAGTACTACACCGCTCAATATACAACATAGTACTAAGACACCGTAGGTACGTTTGCGGTGTTGAGGCGGCCTAGCCTAGAAGAAAGTGCTGGGAAAAAACGAACTTATACATTCTCCCATCTGATACTTTGTATCTCAGACCGCAAGTACGGCCCCCTAACGGCGCCGCAACTCAAAAAGTCAGATGTGTACATCGGGCCTCAGTGGTTCAAAAAATATGTACAGATATGTTGGGTGATAATAATAACATACTCGTAGATACAAGCTCATTTGCCGTTCGAAACCGGCGTTAAAATTTGGATCCCTTACGAGATAAAAAATCCATATTTGACTTATTTCATTCACGTGTGATATGTAGCTGAGCCTTCTTGGAAAATCAGATTGTCGTTTGCTTGAATCTTTTTCAGTTGGATGGTCAAATAGGTCCCCAGCATTGTTGTTTATTCATTACTATTTTATTCAAGGAGTGCAAAAAAAAACGTTTCTGGAGCAGAATTTCATAAGGTTTAATATCCGTAATCTCTATATTACTGGATGTAGTAATTCAACCAAAATATAAAAATTGCCAATTAGCTACCGGTTATGATAATAATTCGGAATTCGAAGTGGCTACTCATTACTCAGTTATATGGTTGAAATAACACGTATTTCACAAGGCCAGACCTCAAATTTTAGCAGAATTTGTAAAATGTTTGAATGAAGTGAAAACTAAATACACTCACAATATTTTCAATTTCAATTTAATTAAATGAGACAAACCTCATTAATTTTTAGAATATAAAATGATGAGTTCTGGTATGGCTAACTACTACAGGTTCTCAAAACTATTGAACTTTCAGATTTAGTGAGAAGTTCTTTGTCTTCGAAAAAAACACAAAATACACAATAATATTTCTCGAGCGGCTGCTAGAAACTACTAGTGCTAACGGTATATGTAGTGTTCAATAAGTCTTGACATGACCTTTCTAATGATGTACCACACTTTGTGGTCCGACCCTTACCTGAGACAGGAGATTCCTCCAAATATACAATTTTTCAGTGTCGCATGCCTTGTTCTGTCTTGTACGAAATGCACTAGGATGCACGAAATGCACTTCGTCATAGAGTTTTTATGATCGTAAGATGGGGCATGGCCTCTAGATTATGAAGGGTAAAGGTAAGGAGGATCATCAATGTATATGAAAATGTGTCCGTCAAAAAGCGTCAAATTGGTGGCGCTACAATAGCTAGTTGGTACATTTTAAACGGCGCGCTATAGATCATTTTAGGTCACGTGACTTTGACAGGTCCTCTATGTGCACTTGGTGGGCAGACAAACTTTATTGTGTCATTACTGTTATTTGATACTCGTTATTGATAGATGCATTTATTTGTTTTTTTGAGTTTTATAGTATTTCAGAGTGAAAATTCAACAAATTCTTGAGTTATGTCTCGTAGTGAATATTATTCAACTCTTACCGGTGATGTGAAAGCCCGCTATGACAAGAAATTGGAGATAATAGACCCATATTCATTTGGAGAAGTCAGTTGTCCAAGGATCTGGAAGTAATCCCTTCAGTATCTTTGATGGATATGGTAAATTATATAATCCTTAGTATTAGCTTCTACACTGGACAGCAGCTTAAAACCTACAAATCTTTATTGGCCTACAAATATTATGAGTCTGGGTATGTCCAAGATGTTTTGGCTCGACAAATGAATGATATTGCCTACATTGTTGTTGGAAAGGTAGCCATAGCAAACAATTTTATTATTTCTAAATGTTATATTTCACTATTATATTTTTTATCAATAACTTTCTCATTGTTACAGATTAGACTTTCTCAAAAAGCAAGGTTTGTCTAATCCCGTTATCAGATGGGGTTGTTTCCAGTGAACATTGCACATGTATGGCAGGTTTGGGGGAAGTTTGTAGTAATGTGACAGCATTGTTGTTTTGTTCACAAGCTTGTCCAGCTGAAAACGAAAATGAATCTGTTTCCTGCACACAAAGGCTTGCACAATGGCCTGTACCTTCTACGAAATCCATTGACTTGATTAAATAATTTAGTTTGTTGTCAAAAATGAATAAATAATTTTACATCAACTGTTTTTAATTTGTCAACAACATTACATAGGGTTGAAAATAAGCAATATCTGTTTTTAAATAGCTTTATTATCTCCAAGAAAATACAAAGTGATCATAAATTAGAAGTCACCTTACTCTAAACAATTGATTAGCTATTTCAATTTTTGGCACGCTTATTGTGATAAATCCTGAAACAAGCATATGTGTTATTTGATCATGAACATAAATAACCACTTACTCATCTTTTTGAATCGTTCATCTGACCTCACTGTACTTCTTTCGTGTCGATTCAGGGACTGTACATCTTTTTTTTCACCAACTATATAAGTATCCCATGTTTTGAGTGGGTACCCAATCTGGGTTATTCTTATTCTCTAGTAGGGCTGGTTGTCCTAAATATATAAGAGCATTACTTTCATTTAGCTTTTAGCATAATTGTTTTGTTGTTCTTTTTGTACCTTTTTTTAGGATATTATTTTGAAAAATCAAGGAACCAAACTCAATTATAATCAAAATACTCACCCAATAGGAAATGTCTTGAACAAATTCTAGCATTTCTCAGCATACTTTCGCTCAGAGGACCCCTTTTTAAAGCCCTAACCCATAAGTCACGTCGTTGTTTTGACAAGGCATTTAAATAGTCTCCACGGTTTTTCAGCGCGGTGGGAATCCTGAAGAATCGAACTTGGTCTCTTTCCGATCTCATTGAACACTTAACAACACAACAAAACATTGGCATTTTAATAATATATTGCAAACTCCGTAACGACTTTTACACTGTAAGCATAGGCCGAAATGTTTGTCTGCCCACCAAGTGAACATGGCGGATTTGTTTTGACAGTTGTGACGTCATCCTAAAATGATCTATTGTCATATTGAGGTCATTTTAACTTATTTGCCTCATTAACAAATTCTTGCAGATGGCTGATAAATCATGAATAAGAAATAAGAAAATAAGAAGTTTTTTAATTGCGTTACCTCTCGTTCATAAGATTTGAAGCTCTTATTCTCACCCTTGAAACCACTAAAACTGTCCCGGATATTTAGATTAAGGCGCAGTTCACTGCTACACTTGAGCGAAAGTTTACAGCCTTCACGACATCTAAAGACCAACAGATTCATCATACTCTATGGATTTAGGTTCAATCTTAGGTGATTTTCTTATATAACAATACAAAGTGGACGGAGTGGAATATACTTCTTCACATTCAGGAAAAACAGAATATCGGCATTTGTCAACTAGGAGGAGGTACCTTAATAAAAATTAAGGAAGACTAACTGACTAACAAAAATAAACTAATTTAATAAACTAATAATAAATAACAATATCACTCATTTAAAAATAAAATACATAACCTAGCGTTCACACTTCAAAGTCCAAATCACTCAATCACAAAATTTGGCAATAGCGCGGCACTGAATGCTGTCTGCATCCATTCCTACTTCATGATCTCTTGTATTCTAGCGCCACTCTGGAGGGTTTTGGAACAGCTATTTGCAGCTTACTACTGGTGACTTTTGCGACTGTTTCACCATATGAGATGGTCTTCATCACCTTTACCCTTTATACTTTAGATTTAGATGGAAAAACTAGTGTGCTTGGGCAAACGAACCATTAGGAATTGGTATTTGTTGTTGAATTTCTTCCATATATAAAACGATTTTTGAGAGAGATTGTTGGTGAGATAAATAATACGAGGAGTGAGTTCAACATAGGAATATCATGATGCGTGCACCTAGCACCTACGCAAAGATACCTAGGAAACGCCTAAGAAAGAGAAGAGAAGAAAGAAACGAGAAGTAGAAGAGTGATATTGTTATACAAAAACAATGAGGAAGTCAAACTAGGGGCTTTGCACAGAAAAACGGCATTACTCCTATGTATGGGTTCCTTATTGACCAATAATAAGGACAGATAAACAGTCTTTGAGAAATCTGGTGTAAGTATATAAAATAAAACGTATTGATCTTATGTTTATATATTGATCATACTGGTAGAAACAGCATCGGCACCAGATTGGAAGAATATAAAGAATCAATTATCCAAAATATGAACGTAACTGGAATAAATAAATTGATTGTTACATTTTCAAATTTAGTTTGTCACCGGCTCTCGATAATGGGTTATTTGCCCGAAATTTATATCGAGTAAATTGAACTAATTTTATTGAAATCAAGTCAAGTGATTTACTTCATTTGATTAATAATTTTGAAAAGTGTTCTACCAAGTGTGAAGGGAACAGTAAATTGGCGTTATTATCTATTCGTATTTCGTATAATGATAATCAGTTATATAAGGTAATTAAAGGAAACACATTTTTTAACATTGTTAATTCCAAACAAAAAAACAATTCCCTTTGGATCAATTAGATTCAAGATTTGACAATGAAGCAGCAAAACCTACAAAAAGACACAATACCACTATCAATGCATCGCAAACATGTCTGTCCTAATTTAATTGCCATAAACCAATTATTACTAGGATCAAATGCACAGATTCAGGTCGTAATTAGTTTATATTTTTATAATAATTAATGATAAAATGTTTCTTCTCAGAATTATTAAGAAAAAAATTATTAATTACAATTTGATTAATCTAATAAATTTTTTTCATTCACAAATGATGTTAATTTATTTCATTGAACAGATTAATTAATACCTACGTAATATATACCTGATATCCCACGATACTTTTCGTCTTTTTATTTATTTAAATTTCTAAAATTACCTCATCTTGTAATTGTTACTTCAAATCGGCGACATTTAAAATTTCATACGATATCATATTAAAATATGCTTATGCTTGTGGTGTAAAATATTTTCGAACTTCGGATGATCACCTACAATATAAATATATTTTCATTTGGGGAGTATTGAAATAATAACATTATTTCTAAATTGAAATTGAATTATATTTTCTTTAACTTATATTCACCTCATCTCCAGTGGAATGGAAAATTTCAATTAATTCATTAGATCCATATAATTTCAACACTTAAAACCATTCCACATTCATCAAAATTATTCAATTTAACCTTGTTATTATTAATTGAAAAATATGTTTTGTAATAAGAAGATACCAACAGTCAAACAAAATGTGAATAAACAAGTCGTTTATACTCTGTGAAAAATTCCGCCAATTACTATGCTTTTTAATTTAATCTGACTTCTTTGATTACTACTTTTGTTATTTTCACTATAAAAGTTCTTTCATTACCTTTTTGAATAACGTTATTAGGTATATGTATGTGTAGGTATATGTATGTAGGTCAATAAATCTATTTCGAAATTCAAACTTGAACAGTATGATCTTTACTTATGTTATCATACTAGCTGTAGTTGAAATATTAATATACGTAGTTGAAATATTAATATACGGTCGTTAGATTGGAAGAAGAGGTCCTATGGAGTGGCCTGCCCGATCTCCTGACATGAACCCTCTGGACATCTTCTTGTGGGGACATCTTAAATCCAAGATTTTTGTGATTCAGCCTGAAAATTTGGACGAACTACGCCAACGAATTGTAAATGAGTGTCGTTGAATAACTCCAATTATGCTGGACTATATTAGAGACGGTTTTTAGTCAAGATTGTATTATTGTATGGAAGTCAATGGAGGATAATTTGAACATTTGATTTAAAGACGCAGGTTTGATTTTTTTTGATTCTAAGCATGATAAAACAATTCAATTTTTTTTACGAATGTGATTTTTTTAAAGATTGTTTAAGTTTGTAAAAAAGGCTTAGTAAAAATGAGCTTGTACATCATATAAACAACTAAAATATTCGAGGTGGCGTATTCGAGCAAAAAAATTAGTTTTTGGCGAAAACGGTTCATCAAATTTACGTTTTTCATATACCGTTGTAAAGACGCTTCCAAGACCT
Organism: Cynegetis impunctata; assembly: GCA_030704885.1. Classification (NCBI taxonomy): domain Eukaryota; kingdom Metazoa; phylum Arthropoda; class Insecta; order Coleoptera; family Coccinellidae; genus Cynegetis; species Cynegetis impunctata. The sequence continues at coordinate 507,278 of JARQZK010005076.1, forward strand.
TTCAAATGACGTATCACTCAACACCTCTCACCTATTCCACTCTGAGGGGTTGAAGCGCCCCCTATTAGGGGGTTGCTCGTTCAAACCTCAAATATACGTCAAAAAATGTCTCCCAAAGAAAATCATTTGACGTGTTTCGAGAAATTTTTCCACTCACTATGGGATAAGAAATATACGGGGTGGCTCGTCTGAGATGGAACACCCTGTACGTGTAAGATCAAGATTTAAGATGTGTGATGTAGGATATAAAATGTGAGATGTAGGATATAAGATATAATAAATAGATATAGAAAAACCCGAACAAAAATATAGTATGCAAAAGCCTTCCCATTTTTACCAAAATAAACCTAAAACGAATGAGAATACAGTACAAAATAGGTTTGTTGACATTCTTCAGGATATTCTTGCTTTTCTTTCACATTTTTTCACACATGTACGATAATTTAAGATGGGCAACTTGAAAACCTTTTTCAGAAACTTCTGTAGGTCAGTTATTGAACTTGCTGAATCTGCAAATGAAAAATATTCATCTTATCGGTCTGGTCCTACAAACGGCATGGAAATGAAGACTCTAATATAATTGATATGTGAGGTGAAAACAAAAATTCTTACACACTAATCATCTTCCATGTGAGGTTAACTCTCAGGGCTCATAGGTATGCTCTTCATTAATCAAATATATGTTAATGGGCCCCCTGTAGGTAATAAAGTTATCGTGTGTCCTGTGTTTAGAACACAACTACGGAAGTAAGAAAATGTCATTGAACTAAAGTTGTTTCAAAGAAAATATATTTCGAAAATTATTCCAATCAGAGATCCTTCAAGTACTGAGTTCGTTCGTTCACAAATTAGTAAAGATTGAATAAACTCAGACGTTTATGTGCGCTACGGCACTGTACACTTCTGCAGAAGCAAAGACTTCGAGAAATTAAACATTTCAAACACTTAAGTATATACGGAAAGAGAGGAATTAAGAATAATTAATAAGAGAGTACTAATAGATTAATGTCATTCAGTTGAGTTTATTTGGATATTACTTTGATACGAGTATAAGAAGATCGTAGTTTGATGAGATATGAGACAGTTCCTATTACCTTAAGTAAATCACTAAATTACAATTTGCTGGAAGAAAATACTTGAGAGCAAGTACACTTTAAGTAGGCTCTAATTTTACACCACAAACTTCTTCGAAATATAGCAGTTCGTTATTTCAGTAATACCAAATTCAATAATATATATCTTCTTTTTAAAATCAAAGTATTGTATGGAGTATGGAGATATTGTTCAGTTTTGAAATGATGACAGATACACATTTTCTTTTGATAGGAATAGAAAAGTATATTAATAAATATTAATTGAGGTACGTATACCACACGTTGAATCCTTTGATCATTTATAATAATTAAAATTAGATTTGTAAAATATCGTAAAGGTAACTGGTAAAGTTTCATTTGGCGCCATAGGCAACACATTATACGCGAGCTGTATTAATGTGTTGCATCGAATAGTAAATTTACTCTCTTACTCAAAGAAATTTATGTAACTTTTCTCAAATATTATTATACATCTAATACTTTATTTTCTGCTTCCTCTCAACTATAAGTTGAAGATAATATCTTTCATCGATTAATAGGCACGAAAATAGAAGAACTCCTTCAATAATTTGTCATACTTCAATTCCAGGACGGATGCAGAATTTATCCCAAAATAATAATAATAATAATAAAAATAATAATATATATATATATATATATATATATATATATATATATATATATAGATAAAGATATATATATATATATATATATATATATATATATATATATATATATATATATATATATATATATATATATATATATAAATATATATATATATATATATATATATATATATATATATATATATATATATTTATTCGAATTGTTGTTGCCTGTGAACTATTTCTAATCTCTTGATAATAATTAGCAATAACAGGCTTGTTGAATCTCAAAAAACTCGATTTTATTACGTCAACTTTTTAATAAAATCGAGTATTTTGAGATTCAACAAGCCTGTTATTACTAATAATTATCAAGAGATTATATATATATATATAATATATATATATATATATATATATATATATATATATATATATATATATATATATATATATAATATATATATATATATATATATATATATATATATATATATATATATATATATATATATATGTATATATATATATGTATATATATATATATATATATATATATATATATATATATATATATATATATATATATATATATATATATATATATATATATATATATATATATATATATATATATATATATATATATATATATATATATATATATATATATATATATATATATATATATATATATATATATATATATATATATAAAATCAAGGCCATACCCAGGAAAAAATTTCGGGGGGGGCCAAAGTACCAGAGGTTCCGAAAATTTTCAAAATTTAAGTGTCAAATGACATATTTTTGGCTTTTCTAAAACTATTACTAAGAGTTTAGGTGCCAAAAAACTATGGCTTGACTCGAGAATTTTGACTGAAAAATAAGAGGATATATGAGACATCAGAATGTTCTTGCATTAACAAATCATATTTTGGTTGACAATACAAATAAACTGAAATAGTTTAATACAAACGTAATATTACGTTACGTATTGTATCTTTAGAAAAGAATAAAATGATATCACAAAATCTAAATTACAAAAAAAAAATTACGTATTGTATCTTTAGAAAAGAATAAAATGATATCACAAAATCTAAATTACAAAATCCGTTCTTCTTTCTAGCGAATTCATCGATCACTTTGTCTGCTGAGATTTGATAACTTCTGTGAACAGACATGATAGCCAGTCCACTTAGTCTGTCTTGTCAACACGCGTTTCTCAGGTACGTCTTCAATCGTCTAAGAGTGGAAAATTTCCTCTCAGCAGTTGCAGTGGTTACTGGCAAAGAAGTCAATATTTTCAGTAGCTTGAATATGTTAGGGAAAATTTCCCTATTACATTCGCTTAGGGCCCTAATGGCACAAGAAGGTTTATCCTGATCCATTTTGTTTTCCCACAACAATTTCCACGAGTACTCGCGATATACTATATCCAGATCAACCATATTTTCATATAGTTTCAAAGATTCTACATCTATTGTCTCAGTTGTTGAGGTTAGTATAAAGCACTGAAGTGTTCCCAGAAGGTCTCGACTGGGATCGGGATTGCCACCAATATTCTGGTTTGAGAATCTTTAGTAGAGTAGTTACTTCTATGGCGTTGGTGAGGAGCGAGTCTTGGTAAATAAATTTCTTCACCAACATCACTCATTAAAGTTTCTGCTGTTTTGAAAATCTTGGAAAACTCCATATCCATTGTTCTCCGGATGTTTTCAAAGTGAGCAACAATATTTTCAATATCATCAGCTGCAGAATTTAGGTCACAATAGGCAGACTGAAGCACTTTGCAGACAGATATTGTGGTTGAGAATATGTTAGCCAGTAAACAAAGGCACACTACAAATTCACTATCAAGTATGGACTTTAAAAGCGACGATGCTTTAGAAGATGTCCCAATATCTAGACTTTCGCTAAGACTTTCTAGAGTCTCAACAATAGCATTTAAGATCTCTTAAAACTTTAGCAAACTGTTGTGATTCTAAACCCATCTGGTTTCGCACAAGGCTGTTAAAGATTGCCATAGGGGAGCCGTGGGGCTGCCAATTCCAACGGATATCGATAAAACACATATGATTTCATTAGGGAATTTGAATTCCCAATTTTTACCAATGAAGAATAAAAAAATATAGCGTTTTTACCCCGAGGTGAAGCTAAATTCTCACTAAAAAAAGTTGGGATCTGGTCCGATTTTAAAAATTCCAACGGATATCGATGAAATACATATGATTTCATCAGAGAAGTTTTGTTCCTAATTTTTTCCCAACGAAGAATAAAAAATTATAGCGTTTTTTAGATAGGCATTACGACATGCGCATGCGCCAAGGTCGATATGTACGAAGTCCTACAAAACATGCGTCGAAGTGCTCTGTGTGCCACGGTAACCAAGCGACGTTGATAGCTTAAGCTTGATTCTGCGTCTGTGTCTGCTCCCCATCCATAGAGATATCTTATCAATTTGATTCATAATTTGCAGCAAAATGAGCCGGGATAGGATATTCAAATTCGACAGCCAAACAATGAATTTTTTTGCTAAATTTTCACGGATTTTATTCGTAATATCGACTTATTAATACATTTATTGCAATTTTCCTTCATTTCATACGTAAAATCGACTTTCATTGTTATTTAATTTATATAATAATATTGACGACATGCACATGCGCCGAGGGGTTTTATCATTCCTAGTGCTACGCAGTAGGGTGTCCTTAACATTGCGAAATACTCGAAATACTAATTGAGTTTATGATTATAACATGGCGTCATTATTGGAATTTTGGCGGTATTTTGTATTTCTCTCACAGCACCCATGTTGTCTGATATCATAACTGTGCATCTATCTGTTCCAATTCCTACACACCTTTCCAAAGGAAGTTGTACGGACTGTAGCTTGCCTAAAATAATTTGGCCTAGGGACTTTCCAGTCAATGATAACTCGTTTCCACAGATTTCTACTGTCTGGTCTGAGCTTGATTTGTTTTGAAGACCACCTTCATCAGCAGAGTCAGAGTCATAACCCTCATTTCCGTCAAAATTTACTTCTTCTTTTTTTTTTCATTGCAGATTGCAAGCTGTCGAAGGCATCAATGAGGGGCAGAAAATCTTCCCTTATTCCAAATTTGTTACTGGTGTCCAGCACGTTCACATACCTAAGAACCAAGGTGACTTGTTCCTTTCCTGAAATATCAGGCGTTTCGTCAAAAATTATTGAGAAAAATCGTGATTTCAAAATGCGATTGATGATTGATTCGGTTATTTCCAATCTGCAGCAGTCTATAATGTCATTTTGCGTGGATTTACTGATGTAGGTTGCTCTACTAAATGAGTTTTTTAAGTGACTTTCCAAATCAGTGTCACCTGCATCGACCCTGAAGCGGAGCAATGCTCTGAAGTTCCCTTCATTCTGTAAAGGTGTTTGGCCAACTTCAATTTTACCATAATCCCGATGTCATCTAAGGGGAATATTTTGTCTACCAAGCATTATTATAGTATTGACAATAGGCCACAACCTTCTTCTGTTTTCTTGTGACAAATTGGGTCTGCAGGCATTGACAATGTTGCTCACGTCGAGCTCAGGGTTGTGATTCGTTTTAGAGAAATCTTTTTTTCTAGAACGCCATCGGACCCTGTAAGCATTTTAAAGTTAGTAAGAGGAACCGCGACTAAATTCTTTAGAGTAACATTTTTGCAGAATCCTCCTTCGTTGCGGTTGGCAGTATTTACAAAATAGCCCCTTCTTTGATGAGGACAAAACCAACCAATCATATTTTTTTAAATGGTGTGGTCTAACAAAAAAATTTTTTATTTGACTGGAGACGGTTCTTGTTGAGTTAGGAAACTCGCAGTTGTCAGGAGGAGTGCAAGGATTTTCTAGAAGAACCCTTTTTGTATAGTCGCTTATATCTTGGCCTATGTAATTGCCAATGTCTCTCAAAGGAACACTATGTATGTTTCAATTTCGAAGTAGAAGGAAAGTCAATTGCAAGACCACTTGCTTCGGCCGGGTCAGGATGGCTATCCTTATTAGACGATTTCAAATTTGAAGTTTCTTCTAGTTCAATAGGATCTCTAACTGGAGGCGAATTTTCTTTCCCTTAATTAAGTCGTACTTTCTTCACTGTGAAATATTCCTCTTGGGGCTCAAACCCAATAGCAGCATCTGGAAGTGAGTCCTCACTGACTTGCAATCTCTTTTGTGGTTTATTGAAGAAAGATGATATGAGCTTTTGCCCTTTTCTGTTAGCCTTAAGGTAAGCATGTGAGTAGCGTATCAACGGAATCGAACCAAAATAAATATTTACCTCACTTCAACAGTAATGTATTTTACAGCATTAGATAGAAGACACCGATATCTGCAAAATGAAAAAATCCCGAGTAAATACATCGCGTAATACCAGAGTTATAGCCTCTTCAAAAGGCTTGCGTAACGCGGAAAAACTTATTTTTTCTTGCAGATTTGGATTCAACGTGCCTTGAAACGCAAAAAGCCAAAGTTTGAGGTATGATTATGGTGGCGTTCAAGTATTACGTAACGCAATTTGGGAGGAGGGAGGGTCTTGTGAAACGTTACGATGCGTTACAGGGGCGGGAGGGAGGTTCGAACAACGCGCTACGTAACATTGATTTTTATTGAAATAAAAAACTAGAGAATTTGAATCTCCGAAGTTGTTAACTCTTTTCGTTTATTTTTTACGGGGAATCCCTCGATTGTATTGTAAGTCAGTTTTATTTTGTTGTCCCAAGTTGGCAACTCTATCTGTTTATGTTTTATGGGGAATACCTCGACTGTATCATTCGTCATTTATATTTTGTTTCCGTTGCCAGTTTTCATTAAGTGTTTTAAACACGTAATACACAGGAGCGAAACTACGAAACTATCTACCTACATACATACGAACATTATATATATATATATATATATACTTATATATATATATATATATATATATATATATATATATATATATATATATATATATATTACATACATATGTAGAGAAAGAGAGACTTTTGAAATTGGGTTTTTGATGCCAAGCATCCTGAAATGTCATGAAACGAAAAACTATCTTGGGCCTAAGTCCTACTTTGCTAATCGCACCCATTTCAATAAGCAGGTTTTCAAAGTGAAAACCTGCTACTAAGCGAAAATTGAATAATGCATGAGAAAAATAATGGTGGATGAAGTTAGCTAAAAATGTATGCAACGACAGGGCTAAGTCAGGAAAGCGGCATAATTAAATGTAAGATTATTAGTAAAAGTTTATTAGGACAAATTTGAGCCCTTTTCAACATATCACATTATGTATGATTGTTTATTGAAAAAAAAATCTCTTGTTTTGTTTATTATTAACGAAAACACGATTAAAACAATAAAAACGGTATTTTAGCAACTTTCCGGTACTTTGCGCAACATATTTGTGAATTTTAGTTAAAAATGGTCACTTGAGTGTTACGTAACATTCATAGGGGGGAGGAGGGGTTCATGAAAACGTTACGGAGCGTTACATAGGGGGGAGGGAGGGTCAAAAATCTTCAAAAATTGCGTTACGTAATACTTGAACGGCCCCTATAATAAAAAATTGGTTCGATTCCAGAAAATGATATCCCAGTTAAATCAATAATTAAATATATTCATTTACTGTTACGACAGCGTCATGTCAAAAATTGTTGCAATGGTCGAATGCGTTCTCAAATTATATTCATTCAACATTACTTGAATACCAATGAAATATGATATTTACTTACCATTATACAAACAAATAGAAAACAACTGCTTATTCTGTACTCTGGTCGTCTACATTCCTAGTATTTATATATTTTTCTCCTTCTTGTGGTTCATAATTCTGATTGGCGAATTGAAAATAAAAACATTTGATGAAATATCAGAGATAACGCCTGAAGATCAAAATTCTGGTCAAAGGAGCCGCGCTTCACACAAAAATAGATGGTAACTTTTGTGGAAGAGATACCGACAAGCTTCATGAAGCGCAAATCGGGGTAAGCTGGGAATCACATGCTGACGCGCCACAGAAATATTTAAAACCTAATTGCGGCACGTTTGAACATGTTTGATGCTGACGCCCCACAAAAATATTTATTGGGACACGTTTGAATATAGAAATTGGTCCATATTTATATTATTTCTGACCTTATTGCATTTCCATTCCGTATCTGCACTTTCAACAACTTTGTTTCAGAAATTGAATCAAATTAAACTTTTGTTGATCTTGTAATTATTTCAACTTTAGCATGTCAAATTCTAAGGGAAGCCAGCAAAATTTTAGATGGGGCCAGAGCCATTTGGGGTGGGAACGTTCCACCAGTCCCCCCTGGATCCACGCCTGTATATATATATATATATATATATATATATACATATATATACATATATATATATATCTATATATATATATATATATATATATATATATATATATTGATATATATATATAGAAATATATATATGTATATATATATAAATTTATATAAATATATATTTATATATTTATATCAGGCGCGGATCCAGAGGGGGGGAACAGGGGGAACGTTCCCCCCCCAAATGGTCTGGGCCCCACCTAATTATTTTGATTGGGAGCTCTCGATTTACCATTGCCCAAAATACCAGTACCTTTTGAATATATAAAAGTTCCCCCCCCAAAAGTCGGACCTGGATCCGCGCCTGATTTATATATATATATATATATTATATATATATATATATATATATATATATATATATATATATATATATATATATATATATTTATATATATATATATATATATATATATATATATATATATATATATATATATATATATATATATATAATTTAGTCGAGAAATATATATGTACATTAAGTTTTAGAGGTCACAGTCTAAAATAAGAGTACTTCTTCACGTACATTGTTTCTCGAAAGCGAATAGTAAGGGAGATACAACCCATCAAAGGCGTAAATTGTGATCCCTATATATTTGAATATCTTCCGAACGGCTTTCATTAAGAAGTTCATATGTAGGAGTGATTATAAGACATTAGTATAATTAATTTATATTTCTGTGAGGGGTGTGAAGGGAAATAATTTCCACATTAATTTAAAAAAATCCTCTACACATTGTTGCCTTGGACTATTTTATTCTTTTAATTCAGAGAAAATGTGACATTGAAGGGTCATTCATTATACAAGTAAGTCTCAATTCCAAAGCCTACTTGATGAATTCAAGAAATGTGAGGATTATAGTAAAATGCACGCATACATCCCAGTTTAAATAACTCCGAAGGTCGTCACTCGAATACAAGGAAAAGTAACAATTTGCCATAGAATTACATACTGAGAAAAACTTGATTCACCTATATCTTTTTAAATTAATGTGGACATTATTTCCCCTCACACCCCTCACAGAAATATAAATTAACTATACTAACGTCAACTTTTTGATAAAATCGAGTTTTTTTGATATTCACCAAGCCTGTTATTGCAAAAAGTTAAAAATAAGTATATATATATATATATATATATATATATATATATATATATATATATATATATATATATATATATATATTGATATGGTTTATTTATTTGCAATATTAATATGGAAATATATGGTATAATATGAAAAAGAATTGATCAAGGAAAGGAAAACTTCAATAAATTTAAGCAGATGTTAGTAAATGATAGATGATTATAAATATACATGTATACCTAATCAATGATATAAGATTGAACATATGAAAAGAAATAAGTAGGAAAATTGTTAATTAATGTAATGATGTTATTGAAATTTCAATTAATGTGAATTTAAATATGTAAAACAGATTTACAAGGAAGATTAATGTAAATGTATTGATTATAAATGTTCAAGATCAACTTTTAAAATCAATAATATATGAGAAATTCTTATAGAATGTCAAAAACATAAAATGTCAGTAATCGTTGGAAAGAGATATCAAGTATTTCAATAGAAATTCATTAAATATCAAATATATATGAAAATACAAGTAATAGAACTTTTGAAAAGATTAATTAGAATAGATTATTTCAAGATAACAGACTTAATTTATGTAGAATACATATAATTCTGGAAATTCTATATATAGTAGAATCGACTAAATTTGAATATCAGATAATAATTTAATTTCAAGTCATTGAAGATAGTTAATCATATATAAAGGTATTAGAAGAATTTAATTAATTGTTTCAAATAGAAAATTGCCTTAGAATAATATAATGAAGGAGAATTTCAAGTTAGAATATAAAATTATTCACATAGATATGTCAAATTTTTCAAGAATAAATAATAACTTAATTAATGGATAGAATATTGAAATTTTTAGTACAAAATTATCAGAATATTATGTAGTTGAGATTAACTAAATTATTTAAGTCCAGAAATATGTTTTTTATTCCAAATTTATGAAAAAACTAAACAAATGTCATTGAATTTTTTTAAATAATCAAGTTGAAATATTGAGTTTGAAAAATTTTAAGTTATTATAAAGAAGCTGTTATTATTGAAAAAATCAATTTCCAAAATTATTGTATATTTAATTAAATTGAATGATATAAAAATATTTACAGTAGGTACCTGTTATTATAATATTTAAAATATGATTAAAAATCACAAAAAGGAAATCAGAATATTCCAGAATAATGCTACCAGGCGATGTGATTTTGGAAAATAAAAGAGTTAATATAAGGACGTGCATCACATTTCCAGTTCAGTTCCTAAAGTAGATTCGAATAAGAGTCATTATTAGTTGATATTTCATTTTCATTTGTTTTAAATTCTCCATGTTGTAAAGGAGAAAAATATTACGTATCATTGAAGCTTAAAGTTATAAAATTGTAATAAATCATCGATATTAATAATATTTGAAGTAAATAATACCTGTTAGTGAAGAAAAGTTTCGATTAAGTGGAAAAATTATGAATTTTGTTATGAATTTGTAATACAATAGAAATTTAGTGAGGTTAGAAAGGAATACCAGAATCCAGAGAGAGTTGCAGAAGGAATAGCAGAGAGTCACAGAAAGGAGATGAAAGAAGAGTAAAGAATTTATTGGACCAGTATTGAAGATTAAAAAACCATAAGTGAATTCGAAAATCGTGAGTTTTTATAACAATTTATATTGGCCAATTTGACTATAATTGCAAATATAATAAAAGGGGGATAAAATAAAAGGTACCATTATAAAATTTAGTTATTGATATTGTTATTGTTGAGATTAAAATAATTTGTATGTTGATAAATGAGTTAATAAATTTGTTAAATTTTAGATATTTGAATTTATTGAAGTTTTAATAGAAAGTCAAAATATTATAAAAGAAATAGAGTCAATTTCAGAAAAGAGAACCTTCCTTGAGAATTAAATTAGAGTCAAATCAAATCAAAATAAATAAATATCAGTTTTCAAAATTTTTTAAAGGCGCTCAACATAATTTATTCATATATTAAATAAATATACCATATAATATCAATTGAAATTTAAATTCATAAAAATAAATAAATAAACTCAAATAGAGGCAAATCATAATATATATATATATATATATATATATATATATATATATATATATATATATATATATATATATATATATATATATATATATATATATATATATATATATATATATATATATATATGTATATCAGGGGCGGCTAGTCAAAGGAGGCTAAGGAGGCTAAGCCTCCTCAATAATATTCCGTGTATCACTAATATATTATATTGAATAGTCAGCATTCAGCATATTCATATTAATCAAAATCATATTATTTTATTCACCTACCTTCCTTTCAACCTACATTATATAATATAATTTATTAATTAAGATAGAAGGTATTTACATTTACTGCATTTCATTCATTTCAAGATTTGTGGCAATGCTGCGGAGGCTTAGAAAGGTATATTCTCAACGTTCATTATGCCCTGCCACAGAAAAGCAAACAACGGTGCAAATACTCCGAATGAATACTTCATTGCAATATAAAAGCAAACACATGTAAATGGCAACACCGATAGGAACCCAGTCTCATACAATGTCGACCAATCACAACTATAGAATTTTGCGTGACATCGAGTGAATTCGTTGGAAAGCATTAATTGAATCGTAGTGTGATCGTAGTTACTAATGGCAGCATGTTTACTTATATTGCTCGCATATTGTTTTAAAATGAGTTTGGTTACTGAAGTTAATTTCAAAAATTTCAATGGTGACTTAGTGGAATATTTGTTATCCCATAACTTTAGTGCACTAAGTAATGTGGATAAAGTTTTGATAACTATTCTTTGATATATTTGTCTAAATTATTTTATTCTGCGGGAACATCATGATTGATGATTTGTAGAATTATGTTAATAAATAAATAAATAAAAACATTGCGACCTACCCCTGAATTAAACAATTTGGTGCAGCGTAACAGACAACAAAACCGCGGTTTTAATACAAGGAATTATGAGAGACATCCTTGCCTAACCGGATCACAGGTAAAAAATAAATTATTTTGTTGACAGTGTTTACTTTTTACTAGTGAAAATGTCTCTGTTTGGGGCCGCTTGGGATTTGAGGATTTGATTCTATACCTAGTTGAAAGTGAGGAATTTTTCACCGATAAAGTAACTTTAAATACAGCACGCGGATTAATATCTTACTTACAAGATAAGGGATTTATATATTTTTCAAACATCTTCAAATTAATTTTTGAACAAACAGAAATAGTTCTTCAAATCTTACAGCACAAGTTTTCAGATGTAATTTACTCACGAAATCGGTTCAAGTTTCTTTTGGAAAAAATTTCAGAATTTCGTGCAGAAGTTTATTTTAAAAAACTATTTTCTGTATTTCAAACTACTGATGATACGACTCAATTCAGCCTAAAACGAAAGAAATTCAGTTACGCAGATATGGAGCTTCACTATAAGCAAATATTTCATGAAATTTTGGATACTATTAGGGGTCAAATAGAAATAAGGTTCTCTGATTTGAAAGAACTGCATTTCTTCGACTTACTCAA
>JARQZK010005076.1:522500-555000 GCA_030704885.1 Cynegetis impunctata
ACTGTCATTGTTTTTGTACTGGTAGCCGAGTCGGCCGGTCAATGTTTATATTGTGATTTGTTTTCAATGCTTTGTCTCTACATTTTATGTATCTGGAATGTTTTAAATTTCTTTGGAAAATATATTCCGAAGGTCGTCACTCGAATACAAGGAAAAGTAACAATTTGCCATAGAATTGCATACTGAGAAAAACTTGATTCACCTATACCGACAATGCATTAACCAAATTCCGTAATTCACGGAACCAGTTCCGTTTCAGGGGTAAAATTCGCTTTGAAAAGAAAACCATGACAACCAACAATAAATGAGGATCGTCGACCCTGTAAAAACCGTTGGAAAATCAAAATTACCACGCTCCCTGGTAATGGAACACGTGTGTTGGAATATCGGACGCGCGCCTGCCAGTAAGCTAAGTGAGATCGCTATTTATTCGGCATATATATGAAAAGAAGAAAAAGTAAACCCACCCCTAACTCAAGGAGAATCAGAATCAATAAATAAATGACGGAAACACGTGAACCGCGTTTCAGTTAAAGTTTTGAAACCGAGCTGTAGACAACTTTCCTTCTCGTTTCGCGTCGCACGACAACTCAATGAAAATTGTGAATATCGTGAAAATATGTCTTCCAGTAGAAATAAGCTAACTGTTCGTAAAAGTTCTCTGACATGCGAATCTCCAAAAATCGAAAACAAACGCAGAAATAGCCTTAGAAGGCAAACCTCCGAAGATAACTCCACACAAAAATCGAATTTCTTCAATAATGAAGTAAAAGTTTGCACTAGTTCCAAGTGCAAAATACAGAAAAACGATTTCCCCAAACCTAAATTCGCGTGGGGTGAACCTGAAGTGAGAGAAAAGCAAGAACCTGTTATAGTAAAAAGATGCCAGGAAAATAGAAAGCCAATCAGACCTCTAATCAGGCAGAGTTCTTTGCAACATGACTCTATTTTATCTTCTAAAGAAGAACTTATCGATAAACTTCGATTACTTCTGAAAGATGAAAAAGAACCTTCAGAGAAGTCGAATATAAACATTTTCCTAGCACACAATCCGAAACCGGACATCGAGGAGAATTTTCCTAAACAAGGCGAGATAAAATACCCAAAATCTGTGAATTTCGAAAAGAAAATCGGCTTTGAAAGTCCACCAAGGAAGCTCAATTCTGATTGCAGTTCTGCAACAGGTCTGTTTCAATTTAGAAAATCAGTTACGAAAAATAAGGAAGATAGATTGTATTACCCTGCTATTCAAGATAACAGAAGGGAACCACCAAATATATTAGTTACACCAATCCTAGAAACATCTTCAAATTACAATTCAAATGAAGACGCCGAAAGTGAATCAAAAAACATGATAACCGATGATTCTCAACCAATCAACAATATAATCATAAGACCGACAACGGCAGCGAATAAGAGAGATCTTTTCAGAAAAAGAACGAACTCGGCGTTTCATACATTTACTGTTAAGGAAGAAAATAATCCACGGCCACCCCTACTGAGAAGCTCATCAGCACCTATAAGACCAGATCATGCGAAATCAAAATTTTTAGCCACAAAAAGAAAATTGAAGAATACCAGAAAAAAAGATTTGAAGTCTGTTAAAAAGGGAAGTTGTGATAACAGAGATGAAAACGAGAAGGTGAGCCTTTATTGAAATTATTTGTTTACATCTTTTGCAATCAATAACTTATTAAATTTTTGTCAATTATTTGATGAATGAGTTTTGCAATTGGTTTTAAAAAAACGTGTGGGTTGCGGAACTGCATCACAAAGGTCGTATTTTTTGCTCGAAGTGAATTGCGTTGAGATGCGATTCGAAAAAAAATAAATTATGTTTTGAGAAACCACGTTTTAATAACAAATCGAAATAAAAATGAAAAAAAAAATTTTATTGAAGAAAATATTCTTGGAGTGCATCGCGTAAGTACTCACTGAAGACTACGTTTTCATTGCAAACTATTATAAAAGTCAGAAAATTATTTATTTTATTTTAAAATTTTTTTTCGAAGTTCATCACGTATCAGGTAAAGATGCAATTCGAATGGAATAGTATGCGTGAAGTGGCACGGTTGAGGAAAATAGTTGATACTTACAAATGTTCCTATTTCACACACACACACACACACACACACACACACGCACACACACACATATATATATATATATATATATATATAATATATAATATATATATATATTATATTTTTAAATAAAAAAATTATAGTTTATTTATTATAATTATATTATTTTAATAAAATTGTTTTATATATATATATACTATATCATATATATACTATATATATAATAAATTTATATATTATATAATGAAAAACTTGTTCACGGAATGAACCGCGTAAAAGATTTGAAAAATCTCGACGTTTCGGCTTCCTTTTGCCGAAGCCATATTCGGAGAATATATAGAAGGGAAATATCAGACTCGTGGCTCAATCTGCCTACTCACGAATCGAATTTAGGAGGAATCGCGAAACAAGATACGATTGCGTGGCTCACCTGCCTACTCACTAACGTATTGCTTTCCTGTCAACTCTGAAGTCTCAATCTGCCTACTCTTCAGAGTCAACTTGACGGGACCAGTCGTCGCGTGGCCGGTATTTATAGGGAGGGGGTGGTAACTCACGCTCATCAGTGCGGATTGCACTCTGATTGGGCGTTACAATGGCGACCACTGAGAAGTGGGTTTCCATGCTGATGGGAGTCTGTGACTGTTCATCTCTGGTGTTCAAACAATTTGACGTTTTTCTATTTCTACAGCTTCACGGATAATTCGGGATTTGAAAGATCGGACGGAGCAATAGTTCTGTATTGGGGAATCGATAATGTGGCCTGTTTGGGTGTGATGTTGGGAAAGGGCGTTGGCGATATCTGAGTGTCTTACGCGAAAGTGAATGTTCCTTGGCACGGACCTGAATTCGTCGGTTCGTTTGTCCTATATAGGTACGAGGACAATTGGAACAGGGAATCTCATAAACACCGTGATTTTCGTTAGGGAATCTTTATCCTTGACGGATCTGACCAGATGGGAGAGTTTTTGTTGAGTAGTGAATATTGTTTTGATTTTTGTGTTTTTGAGAGATCTTGCGATCTTATCTGTTACTCGCCTTTGATGTAAGGAAGAAATAATTTAGGTGTAGATTCTTGTTCAGTGGGATTGGAAGGTGGTAGAGGTGGGGTTGATTATTTGTGTGTTTGCGTATGCTCTTGTCGATTTGATATGTGTTGTAGTCGTAATAATATATGTTTTAAGAGTTTTGAGTTCTGATTCACGGTGTTCGTCGTCAGATAGTCGAATGGAACGTGTAGATTAGGGTATTAACTACAGAGTTAAGTTTGAGAAAGGATGGTGGTGAGACTTGGGCATTCAGATAACGGTTTTGTATGAGTGGGTTTACGATAAACTGAATAGGATAAGCCTTGGGATGGAAGTTTTTTTGAATCATGAATCGAGGAATGGCAGAGACCCATCGTTTTCCACTTCCATTGTGAATTGAATACTTGGATGTTATGCCATTCAAATGATTCAAGAAGTGGAGCAACGAGTCTTCGCCATGGGGCCAGATCGCAAAGACATCGTCTACATAACGTAGCCAGCATGATGGTTGTAAGGTCGCGAATGACGAGAGAGCTTGGGTTTCGAAAATGTTCCATGAAAATGTTGGCTATGATGGGGGAGAGAGGGGATCCTATTGGGGCTCCCTTGATTTGTCTGAAGAAATTGCCTTGAAAGATGAAATAAGTGTTGGCCATGCAGTGTTTGATCAGGGATAGGTTGTCTGGGGATATTTGATGTTTCGTGTCTAGGATGGAAAGTGTTTCTTCAATGGGTATATTTGTAAATAAGGAGACAATATCAAAACTAACAAGGAGATCAGTTGGGGTAATATCAATACTTTGAAGGAGTTCTATGAAGTGAAAAAACTCTTTTTCTTCGCCCCATGGCGAAGACTCGTTGCTCCACTTCTTGAATCATTTGAATGGCATACATCCAAGTATCCAATTCACAATGGAAGTGGAAAACGATGGGTCTCTGCCATTCCTCGATGTCATGATCAAAAAACTTCCATCCCAAGGCTTATCCTATTCAGTTTATCGTAAACCCACTCATACAAACCGTTATCTGAATGCCCAGTCTCACCACCATCCTTCTCAACTTAACTCTGTAGTTAATACCCTAATCTACCGTTCCATTCGACTATCTGACGACGAACACCGTGAATCAGAACTCAAAACACTAAAACATATATTATTACGGAACGGTTACCGCTCATATCAAATCGACAACAACATACGCAAACACACCAATATCCCCCCACCACTACCACCTTCCCATCCCTCTTAACAATAATCTACACCTAAATTATTTCTTCCATACATCAAAGGAGTAACAGATAAGATCGCAAGATCTCTCAAAAACACAAAAATCAAAACAATATTCACTACTCAACAAAAACTCTCCCATCTGGTCAGATCCGGCAAGGATAAAATTCCTAACGAAAATCACGGTGTTTATGAGATTCCCTGTTCCAATTGTCCTCGTTCCTATATAGGACAACGAACCGACGAATTCAGGTCCGTGCAAGGAACATTCACTTTCGGTAAGACACTCAGATATCGCCAACGCCCTTTCCCAACATCACACCCAAACAGGCCACATTATCGATTTCCCCAATACAAGAACTATTTGCTCCCGTCCGATCTTTCAAATCCCGAATTATCCGTGAAGCTGTAGAAATAGAAAACGTCCAAATTGTTTGAACACCAGATATGACAGTCACAGTACCCCATCAGCAAGGAAACCTCTACTCAGTGGTCGCCATGTAACGCCCAATCAGAGTGCATCCCGCACTGATGAGAGAGAGTACCCAGCCGCCTCCCCTATAAATACGGCCACGCGACGATCGGCCCGTCAGTTGACTCTGAAGAGTAGGCAGATTGAGACTTCAGAGTTGACAGGAAGCAATACGGGTTAGTGGAGTAGGCAGGTTGAGACCACGCAATCGTATTGTTTCCGATTCCTCCTCTAAATTCGATTCGTGGAGTAGGCAGATTGAGGCCACGAGTCTGAATTATTTCCCTTCTAATTCTCCTGAAGAAGGCTTTCGGCAAAAGGAGCCGAAACGTCGAGATTTTTCAAATCTTTTACGCGGTTTCATTCCGTGAACCAAGTTTTTCAAATACTTCCGACCGGCGGAAATCTTTCTGGAACATATATGATATATTATATATATATATATATATATATATATATATATATATATATATATATATATATATATATGCGGGGCCGGATTAAACATTAGGCAGAGTAGGCAACTGCCTAGGGGCCCCGCATCGACTAGGGGCCCGTGCAGCCAACAAAAAAAAATTTCATCGAATGAAAATTTTATTCGAAAATTTGTATGAAATTCCTCACCAATATTATTTCTTTCTTTCGGCGCATGTTGTCAATTGATGAAATACTTCATACATAGAGAACAATCTAGTATCGAGTAATAGAAATAATAAACTGTCTTCGTTCAAAAATGTCTCAGAACCGTTTGAATTCATTGTCGATAATGGCCATTGAATATGATGTATTAAAAAGGGTCAACTTCCAAGATGTTTCAAATGATTCTGTTTCTAAAAAAGTTAGAAGAATTGATATTTGAACTTAGTGTACTGTACAAAAACAATAAATATCTTGGAAGTTGACTTTTTCCAATTTGAACTTCACAAAACCATTTTCTTTAGTTTATTTTATTTTTTTGTGTTTAACAAGATCAAATTTAAAATAACCGCGTCCCGTCTCATTTATTTTTTCTATACCATCATGCAACCTGGATCATCATTCAACACTTATCTATAACCTATTTATTGAGACCATTTCAATAAAGCTAACGAGTCAGGTAAGATGATGCTGCAGCATCAAGTCAAAGTAACCATGTTGTTGCAATATCGCATAAGACTTTGAAGTAACAGGATACCTGGAGTCGATCATCTGGAAGTTACTCACATCCCTTTATCAACTTAAAAAGTCCTGGGGCCCGGACAGGGTTAATCCGGCTATGTATATATATATATATATATATATATATATATATATATATATATATATATATATATATATATATATATATGAAAACTGGTGAAATGAAGGTCTTAAATCAGCTCACAATTCCTTTATTAATGTTAAATATTTTCAAATAAATTCATAATTTTTTCTACTAGACAGCTTGATACAATACAAGATCGTTCATTTTGTCGTTATCCTTATGTTCTGTGTGTTGTTCGTATTAAATGTTGGAGATTGATTTCCATTCAAATAATATTTTGTTAAATTTCATTGTCAGCATTCTAGTTATGATTGCTCAAGTATTGACTGCATTATTAATACTTTCCGAGGGACAAATTTCATTAGTTTCTGACAAATCTTGTTTTGATGTGTGAGTATTTGATTTGTAATACAATTTTATTTTATTCATATGAGATCACTTGTTATAACTGAATATTGTCAATGTGAGTTCTCGTGTTGATTTCAGTAATAGTCTTGCTTTGATGTACTACAGAATATCTACCTTAAATATTGTTATTCTCAGTTTCTTCAAGTTTTTATATAGTTTTCTTGTAGGTTTGGATATTTCGCATGTGTAGACAAATTATTATTGGATTTGTCAATCCTTGTTTGTTAATTAAGAGTCAATTGTTCTTTATTGTTATTGTGTTTTTTTTTGCTCTTATTTTCGATATTTACCTTGTTTTATCTTTTTTGATCAGCCTTGGTCTGATGATGATGTGCTAGGCACTTCGAAACCGGTTACCATTAATAAAGGAATTGTGAGCTGATTTAAGACCTTCATTTCACCAGTTTTCATTTGTCTTCTCACACTATGGGTTCCACCACAGTTAATATATATATATATATATATATATATATATATATATATATATATATATATATATATATATATATATATATATATATACAGGGTGATTCACCGTGGAAGGCCATTAGACGTTTTGAAAATTTAATGGAGGGCATAATCGGACACTCTCTACCCAACTAAAATATTTTTGGTAATACGGTGTTGCCACTTCTATTAGAATGTAGTAGCAACTTTGATTTTTAAAATGGAACCCACTGTTTTAATTATTTTTAGAATCTCCAACAATTCCCCAATAGCTTTTCATGATATTACCCTATACCTATTTGTTACCGTTTTCGAAATAAAAATTATTTTCATTTTTTTCTTCGGAAATCAAGACCTATCAAAACGCTGATATCTTTGAGTTGAGAAATAATGTCATATCGAAATTTGGGTTGAAGTTTGGCGATACTTGGCGGCTTCCTACACTTCAGTCTAATCTGCATTACTGCAATACAGGGTGGTTAAAAAATTCAGTTCTTTTGTTTGCTTGTAAAAGTGACTGAAAATTGATTATTTCAAATGGAATGCCCTGTATATTATTGAAAACTCCGAAAGCTGCAGGCATTTGCTTTTTATCTATGTATATCATACCTAACTAGTCAGGTTTCGGACTTATTAGCATTTATTTGTGAAAATGTTCCTTGTACATAGTGTCCCCATTCGGTATTTGGTAAGCATGCCATGATCACTATTTGACAGTAACGTTGTGACAATCTACTAATAGTATCGATATTTTGGCATCTCAGAAGTTGAAAATACCTTGAAAAAAAATTGAAAAAAACGCTGGCCGTGCACTTTCAAGCACTTCAAAATGGGGACGTTGACTGATTTCGACGTGGCAGATCTGATTTCATTCGGATCCAAACCTTCAAATGTTTGGGTAATACTTTGTAATTGTCTCTCGAACGCACGCCAAAAATAATAAAAAAATTCATAAGAACTTCGTTTGAATAGTTGAAGGTATTTGAAACTTCTGAGATGTCAAATATATCGATATTATTAGTAGATTGTCACAACGTTAAGTACTGTCAAATAGTGATTATGGCATGCTTATCAAATACCATTGTATAAGGACACCATGTATAAGGAACATTTTCACAAATAAATGCTAATAAGTCCGAAACCTGTCTAGTTAGGTATAGGTACGATATACATAGATGAAAAGCAAATTCCAGCAGCTTTCCGAATTTTCAATAATAAACAAGGCATTCCATTTGAAATAATCAACTTTCAGTCACTTTTTCAAGCGAACAAAAGAACTGAATTTTTTAACCATCCTGTATTGCAGTAACGCAGATTAGACTGAAGTGTAGGAAGCCGCCAAGTATCGCCAAACTCCAACCCAAATTTCCATATCACATTATTTCTCAACTCAAAGATATCAGCGTTTTGATAGGTCTTGATTTCCGAAGAAAAAATATGAAAATAATTTTTATTTCGAAAACGGTAACACAAAGGTATAGGGAAATATCATGGAAAGTTATTGGGAAATTGTTGGAGATTCTAAAAATAATATTATATACAGGATGTTCCATTTGAAAAATCTAAGTTGCCTCTACTTTCAACACCGCATTACCAAAAATACTTAGTTGGTTGGAGAATGTCCGATTATGCCCTCCATTAAATTTTTAAAGTGATCCGTCGTATTGTTCACCAGAAACGTCTAATGTGCCATCCACCGTGAATCACCCTGTATATCCCGATACATATTGGCATATCCAGCGAATATCATCAAACCAACGGTGTTGCAATTTTTACAACCGCCATTTTTACGTAGATATTTCTTGTTCGTGGTGTTTGAATATTATCTCAACTACACAGCTTCTGCAGATTGAGTTAGAGGTTTTTTGCTACGTGGATTGAGTATATATATATATATATATATATATATATATATATATATATATATATATATATATATATATATATATATATATATATATATATATGGAAAACAGAATTCTTCGTGTTAACGACACACGTTCGTGGCAATAAAATGAAGTGAACTAGGACATTTATTTGAAACTAATCAAACAAACCTCCTAGCGGAGCTGGTTATAAGAGTTCACGAAGCATCGAAATATCAACATCTACCCCAGACGGTAATTGTTCGAAACATTAATTTGTTTATCACAATCGATGGAAATTGATAGACAGACTGTTTCGCCCTTATCGGGGCTCATCAGTATCATCCATCCACCGAGAGTGATAACCAAACCAACATTTCAAACGGTCATACATATTTCTTCTAGTAACTCCATGACATATAAATATGACACAGCGCCACCAGTCGGAAACAATTGAACCACATCTTTCAGAATAGAAGAAAACATTTCGGCAACGGAAACTCGAACGACCTGACACCCGAAGGTGGTTACTATAATCGCTAAGCAAGAGTAAAGTTGATACATCCATTTTGATGTAATTCAACATTCACACGCCGCAAGTAACAAGCGCTCCAAATTTTATACCTTTTACAGGTAGCAAATGAATGGAAAACAGAATTCTTCGTGTTAACGACACACGTTCGTGGCAATAAAATGAAGTGAACTAGGACATTTATTTGAAACTAATCAAACAAACCTCCTAGCGTATGTATGACCGTTTGAAATGTTGGTTTGGTTATCACTCTCGGTGGATGGATGATACTGATGAGCCCCGATAAGGGCGAAACAGTCTGTCTATCAATTTCCATCGATTGTGATAAACAAATTAACATTTCGAACAATTACCGTCTGGGGTAGATGTTGATATTTCGATGCTTCGTGAACTCTTATAACCAGCTCCGCTAGGAGGTTTGTTTGATTAGTTTCAAATAAATGTCCTAGTTCACTTCATATATATATATATATATATATATATATATATATATATATATATATATATATATATATATATATATATATATATATATATATATATATATATATATTACACATAAAAAAATTTACGAAAATCGTTGCAGGTCTAAAACGGATGAAAAAGACCACTTCCTCCCATGATGTTGATTTTCGATACGCTGCATATAAAGTCTATTATTTTCCGGGGAAATACCACTAGAAAGGTAACTTTCCGGAAATGTTGAGGCATTGTATTCAATTAATTAGCTCAAAGAAGAGATCATCTTTAACTCGTTGGCGACAATGTGCGCCACAGGTGGCCCTCAAACGAGCTATCCTTACAGACGATGCGAACCATCGGTGGCCACTGATCAATATAAGTTTAGGCTCACATCAAATTTCACGCGTCAAAGATGTTGCTTTGGGTACCACCGATCGCACATTCGTCCACTGAGATAGGTGTAAGAGAAAAAAAACATTCAGATACATAATAATCATTTCAAAATATGATAGTACAAAAGTAAATGAACATGAATTATTAGGAAGTATGCCTAACTACAAACTCAAAGAACATAAATCTAAATAACAACATACTAATAAAAAAAAAATTTAGGATCAAAGCAAAAAATCATCAGTCTGAAGTTAAAAAAAATTAACATGAATAAGTATACCTTACTATGTACTAAAAGAACATAAATCTAACTAACAACAATAATAAAAAAAACTTTCATGCTCTAAAACACAAATTCCAACCGATTTTACATGGTGGCCACCGGTGGTACCCGACGCCAACAACGAGAAAAT
Organism: Cynegetis impunctata; assembly: GCA_030704885.1. NCBI lineage: Eukaryota > Metazoa > Arthropoda > Insecta > Coleoptera > Coccinellidae > Cynegetis > Cynegetis impunctata. Next base: position 533,071 of record JARQZK010005076.1, read on the forward strand.
ATTCATTGGGGACGTCAGGAACCACCGGTGGCGCACATCGAAAATGGAATCAAACTCCAAAAAAAACTCATATTTACTGTTCAAAAACTCTTTTATACAAAAAAAAACATAAATTAACAAAAATGAGACATAAAAATTGTCCGATCATCGTCGCGAACGTGTTAAGAAAATATTTTCTATATTTATTAAATATTATTCTTTGAGTGTAACACCCCTGAGGTAAGCCAGGCATATTATAAAAGATTAAAAGTAAGTAGAATATTCAATAAGTAGGTACCTTGTTTTTTGTTGCATAAAATAATTTTTTTTGCTTGAAAACGTAGTACTACCTACTACAAAGCTGCAGTAGCAAACATTTTAACAAAAATAGTGATGAGAAGCAAAACACATTGTTTCTCATTTATAGTTTACCTACTTGATTTCATAGCAACAACTGACCGAAATGAACAATTTCCATTTGAAAACAACGTGTCCTTAAATGTGAAAAATCTGCTATGAATTCAAAATAACTTCCATGTTTTCTAACGAAACGTTGGTAGTTTGTGCACGGAATGGTTTTAAGGCTTTTATGTCGGCATATAAAATTTGAGTGCATTCATGAACAATAATATTTCACAATAACGCTACAAGCATGAAGTTCGTCGCATTTAAGCATTGTTCTATAATACGTTATTGTCAGTTGATTTTGTAGAAGTTATCTTATGGCTTTATAATACTCCGAAATCTATTTCGATTACGGTAGATATATTTTACTGATGTTATTATAAATTTCAAGTATTTTACGACAAAATAAATCATAAAGTTTAAACTTCGAAATAAAACACACTTGACTTTCACTATATAAAAATATTTAGATACTGTATTTAGCAGTAAAGGATAGTCGACATGTTTCGGGTTATGAACTCATTATCAAGACTACAGGAAAGTATTATATCTCATTCTATAAAACAGACAAAAGCAAAGGTGATACCTGAAAATCAATTTGTTCGTTTACAAGGGGTAATTTACTATTATGGGCGGAACTTATTTCGAGAATTTCAAGAAGGTCAAGGCGTTTTCCTTTGTTACCTGAATGCAACAATTGGGTTCTGTTGAAATCTAGAAAATGATTAAGTTTTATACAATGTTCGGAGAAGCCGGTGGTATATTCATTTTGTCAAATTGACTTTTTATATTATATATTATATATTATAAACACAAATGTTTATATTCCTTCCTGTCCAATATGGAAAGCAGGACATTCGTCGCCAAATATTTTGTAATCACCACTGTTTTCTCCGATGTTAGATTTTTCTTTATTATTGACCAAGAATGACTTCAAGTTTCTTTTATTTGTACAAATTGTTTTAACGTTATTTTTCGATAGTCTGTTACAAATTTTGCTACTCAAATTAGGCACATAATTTATTGGGAATTATTTTTGTTCTTCATTAATAGTTTGCGTGGGGTATATTGAATGCAACAAATACTTTATTCGTTTTTTCCCAATGAGCTTGTCGATAAGACTTTCATTGTAACCGTTATTAGTGGCTAATAATTTAATTGTATTAACTTCAGTTTGAAAATTTGTTTCCCATAATTCTTTATTCGTTTTTTCCCAATGAGCTTATCGATAAGACTTTCATTGTAAGCGTTATTGGTCAATCTATAAATATATATATATATATATATATATATATATATATATATATATATATATATATATATATATATATATCCCTGCAACTGCACACTGGGGTCTAGAAAACCCCCGTGCACTTTAGATTCTACCTTGTGCGCAGTATTTTGATTGTAACCTTGGGCCAGTGCCATGTAAATTCAGTTAACAGTTGTATACGAGTGAGGCAGGACGCAAAACATTTTAACGCTTATAGGTAAGTGGTACAATTAGATTTTAGCTGCTCCTGGGTCACTGAGACCCCAGTGTGCAGGATTAAGTTACATATTTTCTATTAGAAATTTAATTTTCTATAATTTTGTAGGAAGATGTCAAGGCCTAAAAGGAACGATAATCGTCCGCTAACAGATGAGGAACTGCAGGAGATTGTAGATAATCTTGGGAGCAGTCCAGATCATGAAAATGGATATGAAATTGGAGAATTGTCGTATAGCGAAAATGATTATGAGATGGAGGAGGATGAGAAAAACGATGAACAATGTGCTTGTGAAATTGAACAGGGTGATGAAAATGAACAGAACAGTGACAATGAAAATGAAGAACACAGTGAAGGAAAGTGAACAAGCTGGTAAGAATAAGAGTGAACAAGCTAGTGGAAATAAAAGTGGAAAAAACAATGCTCATGAGAACGAACAAAGCAATGAGCAAGAAAGAGCGACGAGAAATAAAAGCTTACCTTTGCTAAGGGAGATTGGGCAGAAAAAAAAAATTGGACACGCAGGAATTTCCTAAAAGAGCTGGGAATGTTCTTGGTAATACCATTTCTCAGAGAACGACTACGGTTGCCAACGCTTAGAAGATCACTGCGTCAAAAGATATTGGAAATCTTGAATGAGCCTGTGCCTAAGCCTCCACCAAATGACGAAAATTTGCGACGAAAAGTTCGTTGTGATTTTTGCGATAGGAAAAAAGACAGAAAAACAAATACGCATTGTAGCGTGTGCCATAAATCGTTTTGCAATTAACACAGGGCAATGATATGTAGGAGCTGTGAGACTGATTTATCATCCTGATTTATCAGACTGACTAAGAAAAACTTGAGCAATTATAATTTTTTCAATTGCACAATAAAAAAGAATGACATCTAGTTAAAACGTTTTGTATACTCAGAATTCGAAAATTTTAGTTTTTGTGAATTTCTAAAAAAGCATGCATTTTGTTGCAACACTTTTTCCTTTTTTTTAATTCTATATTTTTAAAATAAAAACATTTGTTCAAATACTTTTTAATATGTTATACGCTCTCAAAATAACCACTTTAACCATTCCATGTGTAAAAACAACTAAAAAAATATTACCAACTTGAAAAAACTCCATTTTATTCATTGGGTTTTGACCCAATGTGCAGTTTGTGTCTTGAAAAATAAGTGTGCAGTAGCAGGGATATATATATATATATATATATATATATATATATATATATATATATATATATATATATATATATATATATATATATATATATATATATATATATATATATATATATATCAGGGGCGGCTAGTCAAAGGAGGCTAAGGAGGCTAAGCCTCCTCAATAATATTCCGTGTATCACTAAAATATTATATTGAATAGTCAGCATTCAGCATATTCATATTAATCAAAATCATATTATTTTATGCACCTACCTTCCTTTCAACCTACATTATATAATATAATTTATTAATTACGATAGAAAGTATTTACATTTACTGCATTTCATTCATTTCAAGATTTGTGGCAACGCTGCGGAGGCATGGAAAGGTATATTCTCAACGTTCATTATGCCTGCCACAGAAAAGCAAACAATGGTGCAAATACTCGGAATGAATACTTCATTGCAATAGAAAAGCAAAACACATGTAAATGGCAACACCGATCGCGACCCAGTCCTATACAATGTCGACCAATCACAACTATAGAATTTCGCGTGACATCGAGCGAACTCGTTGGAAATCGTATTGTCTAATGGCCGGCGTGTTTACTTATTTTTTTTGGTTACTGAAGTTCATTGACGTTTTAAAACTAAAGTTAATTTTCAAAAATTTCAATGGTGACTTAGTGGAATATTTGTTATCCCATAACTTTAGTGTACTAAGTTATGAGGATAAAGTTTTAATAAAAACATTGCAACCTACCCCTGAATTAAACAATTTGGTGCAGCGTAACAAAAAACAAAACCGCGGTTTTAATTCACGGAATTATGAGAGTCATCCTTGCCTAACCGGATCACAGGTAAAAAATAAAATTATTTTGTTGGCAGTGTTTACTTTTTACTAGTGAAAATGTTTCTGTTTGGGGCTGCTTAGGATTTGAGGATTTAATTCTATACCTAGTTGAAAGTGAGGAATTTTTCACCGATAAAGTAACTTTAAATACAGCACGCGGATTAATAACTTACTTACAAGATAAGGAATTTAATATATTTTTTAAACATCTTTAAATTAATTTTTGAACAAACAGAAATAGTTTTTCAAATCTTAGAGCACAAGTTTTCAGATGTAATTTACTCACGAAATCGGCTCAAGTTTCTTTTGGAAAAAATTTCAGAATTTCGCGCAGAAGTTTATTTTAAAAAACTATTTTCTGTATTTCAAACTACTGATGATACGACTCAATTCAGCCCAAAACTAAAGAAATTCAGTTACGCAGATATGGATCTTCACTATAAGCAAATATTTTATGAAATTTTGGATACTATTAGGGGTCAAATAGAAATAAAGTTCTCTGATTTGAAAGAACTGCATTTTTTTTTTAAATCACCTCTATTCATTAAATCATAATAATTTCTTAACATAATTAAATGTTACTTCTAAACAATGCCTGAGAGCACTGGTATCGATGTATTTAAACATACAGAAGTGTTTGAAAAATATTGAATTAAATTTAGATATAATTGTAATAAAAGAACTGCATTTCTTCGACTTACTCAATAAAAATTTGTTAACCGGATTTTCGGCTAATTTTCCAGATAACCTTTTGGAAAATTTATGTCAAAAATACATTTTTTTTGATAAGGTGTCCATAAAAAGTGAACTGTGTGTTGTTTATAATGACAATGAGATTTTGGGGCAAAATGAAAATCATACCTTAAATACCTTTTTGATAATGATTTGAATCAAGATTTACCTCAAGTTTATAAACTCTTATGTCTAATTGTTTCTATCCCGGTGACATCGGCTTCCGTAGAGCGCTCGTTTTCCACTCTTAAGAGAATTAAAACTTATTCACATTAGTTTGTTGTCTATTGAAAAGGAATTGGTAAAACTTTTGGCGAAAGACAAAAAATTTCATGAGGATATTATAGATCATTTTGCTAACGTTAAAGATCGCAGAATCCCGCTAATCTTCAAAAATATATAATAACTTTTCATTTGCGCTCACCAGCTGTTAACAAATTCGTTAAATAGGTAGGTACCTATTTTGGTACTGATGAATAGATGAATTGATTAATTGGCTGAGAATAGTTTTTGTGAATATTGTAAATAGGAGTTGTAGGTCTCAAGGTAAACACTCGAAAGTGAAAACAAATTAATAGCTTAGGGTGCTTGTTTTACTTTAATTTTCTTTAAATTATAAGGCGGTTGACCTTGAAATCCTAAAAATTTTCGCCTATGGTGTATTTTTTAAAACCTCTTGTAGCCTCCTCAAACCAAAACCTCACGAGCCGCCGCTGATATATATATATATATATATATATATATATATATATATATATATATATATATATATATATACATATATATATCTATATATACATATAAATGTATATGCATATGTTACTGTGAATGACGGAAATCTGGAGAATCTCAAATTTCACCGGTGAATGTCAACATTCACATAGTCGCTTGGCGCGTGTCCGAAATATTTGCTATATATCCTGACTTACTCTGGCAAATGTCGATATTTACCATGCATTCATAGTGACTGTTGAATATGTCTGAGATTTATATTTTCTTCTCCGTATTTCTGTCGCGATGAAAAGTCACAAGGGTGACGTAACTTTTGTAGAAAATTTCATGTATTTTCGTGGAGGTTTTCCACATACCAAGCGATGGAGCTGTGTTGTTCTCAGTTTTTTTACTTGAAAATAAGCGAAAATGAATGCTTCGTTCCAAAACAGCAATTTGTTGATGGTACTAACTTGAAGGTACCGAAACATGAAAATAATTTCAGAAAAAAAAGCGCTCATAAGACAATCACCGAAGAAACTATTGGCGATGTTTTGTATATTTTTTAGATAAAGAGATTTCCATGTATCCATGTCCCCAGATATTTTTAGCATGACACTTTCTCTATCGAGATGTTATCAATTAACAGATTCGCTCCCATGTTTTGGGATTTCGAAAATACCATGAATTTAGTTTTCTTTAAATTCATATTGAGTCCATATTCTTTACAGTGATAGTTCATTTGTTCAAATGTTGCAAGTCGATTAAATTCTCTGCCAATATCACTGGTTCATCTGCATATCGGATGTTATTCAGTATTTCTCCATTTAGCCCTCTCGCTCACCTTGTCCTCAATTGAGGACAACCTACTTTGGATTTTTTCCTATGAAGTGCCGCTTGCTCTTACTTCTCTGTCACATTGTTCTCAGTTGTGGACATCATATACTTCCAAATGAATATATGTACTGCCATCTACAAGTTGATGGAAAAAAAATTCATTCATTTGAAATATAGGTTTCCGTAGGGTAGCTGTGACAGCAGTGTAGCGCTCTACTGTTTATTTTTTTGTTAGTTATATTCGTTAGACCACGTGTTTGAAAACTGTTTGTTCACGTTCACAATAAGTGTAGACTTGTTCCAAAGTAATTTTGTTTGGTGATTTTTGTGCATATTGTAATCAGCGATTTTTGAAAGTGTGGTGTCCTAATTTTAGGACATTGTGGGCTAGCGGTAAACGCAACATCTAGGTAAATATAACAGCATTTTTATTTTATTTCTGCAAAAGTTGAATTTTATACATTTTGGTACTTCGAAAATGGACCATTCATGAAATACCATACCCTGTAATGTTATTTTAATAAAACATATTGATATTTTACCTTCTGAACATATTTCTGAAAATTTTTTGTCTTCCATCAGCTCATGATGTCCTCAATTGGGGACATGTCATAGTACCCATCAGCTCATGATGTCCTCAATTGGGGACATGTCATAGTGCCCAAACGAAGCATTTTGAAAATCTGAATTTAACATCAAAAATTTTCAAAAAATCATAAGTTGCATCACAGTAAATTTCAGATTTTTCGCTCTAATAGTTTTAATTCGTGACCGAGAGGGTTAGGGTAATACGCTCCATCGAATCTGCAAGTGCTTCCTGGTAAATGGCTTCGCTATAAATGTTAAATAAGACAGGGGATAAAATACATCCTTGACGTACACCTCGACAGATTTCCACTTCCTCTGTTAACTTTCCTTCAACTCTAACTCTAGCTGTTTGTCTCCAATAAAGATTTGTTATGACTCTAATATCTCTGTTGTCTATGCTTTTATGCTTCAAAATTTGTATCAGCTTTTCATGTCTTATTTTGTCGAATGCTTTTTCAAAATCTATGAAGCAGGCATATACCTCTTGGTTCATGTCTAGGCATCGCTGTGTTAGAAGGTGCATTCCGAATAAGGCTTCTCTGTTACCTAAACCTTTTCTAAATACCATTTGTGTTTCGCTCGTTTCTTCCTCTAATTTCCTATATGTTCTATTGTGTATTATTCTGAGGAAGAGTTTCAATGTGTGGCTCATTAGGGATATAGTTCGGTGTTCACTACATTCTCTGGCGCTAGTTTTCTTTGGGATATGCACAAAGGTGGTTACGAGCCATTGTTTTGGTATAACACCTGTCATATATATATATATATATATATATATATATATATATATATATATATATATATATATATATATATATATATATATATATATATATATATATATATATATATATATATATATATATATATATATATATATTTATATATATATATATATATATATATATATATATATATATATATATATATATTTTATTGGATAGATTTAGCAGTGTGTCTATTGCACTTTCATCAAACACTTTGAGAAGTTCGTTTTGAAACTCATCGGGTCCGCATGCCTTGACATTTCATGCAGTTTTTAGAGCGTATACGATTTCCTCCTTCAAATGAAGGACTTCATTTGTTTTGATTTCTAATTTCCAAGTTTGCCCGTCCACATTTTGGCTAAGCTGTTCTGATGAGGATCAAGAAATTTGAAACACGTGTAACCAGCTGCATCCTTATACGGTTATGATCTTAAAAATTTCGATATATATATATATATATATATATATATATATATATATATATATATATATATATATATATATATATATATATATATTGAAACAATGGTTAATAATAACAATTTACACATTTATTAAAAGAAATAACGCATGACGCACGTTTCGGTGGAACTTCAACTTCTTCAGATGCTAACGGCAAACTTTATATATATATATATATATATATATATATATATATATATATATATATATATATATATATAAAATCGTAAATATAAGTATAGCTTTTTCATCATGTATGTGATGGCTACCATTAATTAAAATGCTGCACTTCATTTATTCAAAAGGTTTGAGCTACAAAATAGAAGATTATGTGAACTATATTATAGGAAATAATTTTCGAATTAATTCTTATACATACTCATGACTTTTGCTTTGGTTGCAGGATATCGCTTCACCCCAGCAATATACACCCGTCAATGGAACAGAAATCGTTACTATGGTGTCTCTGGTCAGTCCGGCAGCTAGTGATGCTGAGGAAATCTTGGAAATCGAAAAAGAGGAAACAAAAAGTGAACATATTAATTCTCCAAGAAACCCCTTACTAAATCTAAAAGAGGAACATAGTGTGCCGAAACTATTTCCTATGAGAAAAATTGTCAAACAAGGTAAAAAAACTGCGAGTTTATATTTAAAGTGTGAATTTCTGAACTTCTGATATATAGTATAATTTTGGCACCGAAACAATTTAATTCAAACCGTAAATGTAATGGGGTAGACTTTTTATAATGTTACGAAGTCAGTGAATATGACAACAAGTATGGACATAAAATCATCGTACATGTTTCTGCAGCCTAATCTCTTAATGTTTTTGGGATTGTAAATGATTTAATTTTGCTCCCTGTTGGAAGAAACTTTATCTTCATGACCGAAGCATGGTTTGTTAATGCGAAAAATAACTGCTTGAAAACTTACAAGGCGAAAGCTGGGCTAGTAATCATCCTCTGAACCCCACCTCACCTCCTCTTATCCATGAATTATCCTGTATCACTTATTGAAGATGATAATGATAATATGCCTTTATTGAATGTACAATTCATAAAATCATAATTTTAACAGAGCCAAGTCTAGCTTAATCTACTCCTACTTAACCCTATGAAGATAAATAAGCTCAACATTAAAAAATAAATAGTAGAGTAAAAGTGAAAAACTAAAAGAATAGTATATCAGGTAGCAAATGTAAAATATAAGCCATGTTTTCTCATTCTTGATATATCCTCATTTATAAAAATCAACCAGCGTGAGTGATCTCATTACTGTGGATCTTCCTTCGGAATTTGAAGGTCTGAAAATCTTTCAATTCGATTTCAACCTCATTATAGCATTCGACGGCGTTGTGTGTGAATGAACATTTCAAAACGAAATCTGGGAAAATTCAGAAATTTCACATGCATTATGTTAACATTGTGAAAATTGGTTTGTCGAGGAGATAAGCCGAAAAATCGCAAAAATTTTCTTGATTAATGGTCCCACGTATTTTTTGCTATTAAAGCGTGGTGTTTCAAACCATAATAGAATCCATTCGAATCACATCTCGACGTGATGCAGTTCGCGCCAAAAATACGACCTTAGTGACGTAGCTCTGCTGCTCACGCATTTTTTTTATTAACAGTTGTTTGTTGTTTCCTGGATTGATGTTTATGGTCAGTTGGTAATGAAAAAATCAGAAATGTATATATATATATATATATATATATATATATATATATATATATATATATATATATATATATATATATATATATATATACAGGGTCACTCACGGTGGATGGTAGGTTAGACGTTTACGGAAAACGGGACATGGGATTATTCTGAAAATTTGGTTTCATGGGTAATTGAATTTGCTCTATCGATCTAAAATAATAGTGGCGCTGCGGCGTTGCCGCTTATACTAAAAAGTAGCAGCAACTGTGAAATTTCAAATGAGACACCCTATATATTATTCCATTTTTTGCATCTCTATCACTTCCCAATTGTTTTTGTATGATACTTCCCTATACCTATCTCCAGAGGTTTTCGAGAAATTAAATGGTTTCCTTATTTTTCTGTGCAAAACATAGCTTCAATTTAATGTTCATTACTAAGGTATTTAGATTCGTAGGATGCTGAAATTTTAGGCGTAGTTTACCAAGTTTCGACGTATTAGTAATATTCAAAGGAATTTGTTCTCCATTATACAGGGTCCTTCAAAATTTGCGATTTTAACGATAAATACAAAAATGGTAAAAAGTGCATTTTTTCAAATATAATGCCTTGTATATTATTTAATATCTCAAAAGAAAATTAAAAAGTCAGGTTTCCGAAATAAAAGCAAGTTTCTATAAAAATCGGATTATTTTGCCATATTTTGTATTAGGTAGCTATGAAATGTCAAGAAAGATGTCATCATAAAAAATTGACAATTAGTGCATCAACAATAATACGTTCGCGCGTTGATTAACGAAAATTTGATTTGAAAACAATCAAAATGGAAGGCAATAACTATTCTCATGAAGTTTTGATGAAGTTACATGCAGAAAATTCAATGAAATGTATACCTATTGACAACCAATGAACGAGAGACAATTTGTACGTTTACAAAATAATTTTATCACTTATGGGTCAATACTGAGAGCGACACGAAAGAAACAGGTTTTGGTAAATTTCGTTTTGCTTTCAGTATTGACCCATAAGTGATAAAATTATTTTGTAAACGTACAAATTTTCCCTCGCTTATTGGTTGTTAATAGGTATACATTTCATTGAATTTTCTGCATGTACTTGCTATTATTTGGTCACATTGACCATGTACAATAAATAACTTCATCAAAACTTCATGAGAATAGTTATTGCCTTTCATTTTGATTGTTTTCATATCAAATTTGCACTAATTGTCAAATTTTCATAATGACATATTTTTTGACATTTCATAGCTACCTAATACAAAATATGGCAAAATATTCCGATTTTTATAGAAACTAGCTTTTATTTCGGAAATCTGACTTTTTAGGTATAGGAACATGATACACCATTTGATAGAAATTTCAATTTCCTTTTGAGATGTTCAATAATATACAAGCTATTACATTTGAAAAAATGCACTTTTTACCATTTCTGTATTTATCGTTAAAATCGCAAATTTTGAAGGACCCTGTATAATGGCGAACAAATTCCTTTGAATATTACTAATACGTCGGAACTTGGTAAACTACGCCTAAAATTTCAGCATCCTACGAATCTAAATACCTTAGTAATGAACATTTAATTGAAGCTATGTTTTGCACAAAAAATAAGGAAACCATTTGATTTCTCGAAAACCTCTGGAGATAGGTATAGGGAAGTATCATACAATAACAATTGGAAAATGGTAGAGATGCAAAAAATGGAATAATATATAGTATATATATATATATAGATATATATATATATATTTATATATATTTATATATATATATATATATATATATATATATATATATTCATATATATATATATATAAATATATATAAATTTAAATATATATATATATATATATATATATATATATATATATATATATATATATATATATATATATATATATATATATATATATATATATATATATATATATATATATATATATATATATATATATATATATATATGATATTTATTATTCCTAGACTCGGAAATGTATAGTTTTTTGTCAGATCTCCTTAGATCACAGGAAATTAATCATTCTAAAGCAATACTCAATAATCTCTCAATCAAATCACATAAATGCAACAGGAAAAAAATCTCAGTAGTACCTTGTATTTATTTGAGTAACTGTATGAAACTTCACGATAAACAGTCTATAAACATTAATTCTACTTTTTCAATTATTTCTTTGAGAAAATTTCATGAAATTTCATAGATATGCCTCTTAACTATGAATCGATAAATAGAACGTTATTCGTTCAATTTGATTAATCCATATTATTCTGACATTTATCCATTAATTCAGAAAACTTTTTAATTGGTAAACCTTCAACTTTTCAACCAACAACGGTCGACGGTTACATCAAAAACTGCAGTTGAAATTTGGCCTTAACGGCCTGTCAGTCAAGCTTGTTTCCATTCGTTCTTGGGAAATAGTCAATCAAGAAACTTGCCTGCAAGTTGAACTTTGGAGATTTCTTTATGCAAGCAAGCATCGAGTGAGAACAGGGGTCGACCTTGTTAATTACTATCAACTTATAATTGGAGTAGCTAAGGAATCGAGCTTGTCACGCATTTCCACCAAAGAAACGCCCCATAGCCTCCGCGATTCCTAATCATCAAACTACCAACTACTCGATCAAAATTCGATTTTGTGAAATGTGAGCTTGATACGCGTAATTTCATGAGCGTACGGCGGATGTGAGTCATCGATGTAACAACAGATCCTCTGTAGTTTAATATCTAAAATAAATTTCTGAAAATATGATGGCTAGTATGTTAAATACCTAGTAGTGGTGTGAAAGAATATGATGTTACTATAAATGGGAAAAAATATACTTTGTTTTTAATCAACATTTGTATTCAAATGTTTACGACTGCAGTTTCGTAGTACTTCGAAACTGCAGTCCTAAACATTTGAATAAAAATAGTGATAAAAAAACTCTATCACAATCAGCTACAAAGTAGGTTTTCATAACGTATCCAGTTTAAAAAATCTATTCATTCAATTATGATTTTTGTTCCAAATCCAAAAAAAATGCGCCCTCTAATGTGTAAACAATATTTATTTCCTACCCGGGGAGTCAACCCCCGATGAATTTGTACCAAAACCAATTAAATCCAAGATATCATACGAAACTACGTACTCAGAAACTTTCAACCCTATTTCTATAAAATTGCGCCCTTTATCGTGTAAACAAGATTTATTTCCTCCTCCGGAGGGTCAACCCACCAACCAATTCATATATAAATGAATACCACCCAAGGTATCGTACGAAACTACCTACCTACAAAGTTTCGAACCTATGGTCCCAAAATTGCGCCTTCTATGGTGTCAACAAGCTTTATTTCCTTCCCTGGGGGGTCAACCGCCCAACCAATTCGATATATATATATATATATATATATATATCAGTGGCGGCTGGTGAGGTTTTGGTTTAAGGAGGCTACCAGAGGTGTTAAAAAATATACCATATGCGAAAATTTTTAGGATTTCAAGGTCAACCGCCTTATAATTTAAGGAAAATCAAAGTAAAACAAGCACTCTAAGCTATTAATTTGTTTTCACTTTCGAGTGTCTACCTTGAGACCTACAACTCCTATTTACAATATTCACAAAAACTCTCCTCAGCCTACCAATTAATCAATTCATCTATTCATCAAATTTTTTTTCTTTCACAAAATAGGTACCTACCTACCTACTTAACGAATTTGTTAACAGCTGGTGAGAGCAAATAAAAAGTTATTATATATTTATGAAGATTAGCGGGGTTCTGCGATCTTTAACGTTAGCAAAATGATCTATAATATCCTCATGAAATTTTTTGTCTTTCGCCAAAAGTTTTACTAATTCTTTTTCAATAGACAACAAACTAATATTTTTCAATTGATCCTGGCTCATTGAATTTCGTAAATAAGTTTTACTTCTCTTAAGAGTGGAAAACGAGCGCTCTACGGAAGCCGATTTCACCGGGATAGAAACAATTAGACATAAGAGTTTATAAACTTGGGGTAAATCTTGATTCAAATCATTATCAAAAAGGTATTTAATAGTCCTCATATGATTTTCATTTTGCCCCAAAATTTCATTGTCATCATAAACAACACACAGTTCACTTTTTATGGCCACCTTATCAAGTGTATTTTTGACATAAATTTTCCAAAAGGTTATCTGGAAAATCGGTTAACAAATTTTTATTGAGTAAGTCGAAGAAATGCAGTTCTTTCAAATCAGTGAACCTTTTCTACTCGACCCCTAATAGTATCCAAAATTTCATAAAATATTTGCTTATAGTGAAGCTCCATATCTGCGTAACTGAATTTCTTTCGTTTTGGGCTAAATTGAGTCGTATCATCAGTAGTTTGAAATACAGAAAATAGTTTTTTAAAATAAACTTCTGCACGAAATTCTGAAATTTTTTCCAAAAGAAACTTGAGCCGATTTCGTGAGTAAATTACATCTGAAAACTTTTGCTGTAAGTTTTGAAAAACTATTTCTGTTTGTTCAAAAATTAATTTAAAGATGTTTAAAAAAATATATAAATTCCTTATCTTGTAAGTAAGATATTAATACGCGTGCGGTATTTAAAGTTACTTTATCGGTGAAAAATTCCTCACTTTCAACTATAGATTTAAATCCTCAAATCCTAAGCGGCCCCAAACAGAGACATTTTCCATAGGAAAAAGTAAACACTGCCAACAAAATAATTCATTTTTTACCTGTGATCCGGTTAGGCAAGGATGTCTCTCATAATTTCTTGTATTAAAACCGCGGTTTTTTTGTCTGTTACGCACCAAATTGTTTAATTCAGGGGTAGGTCGCAATGTTTTTATCAGAACTTTATCCTCATAACTTAGTGCACTAAAGTTATGGGATAACAAATATTCCACTTAGTCACCATTGAAATTTTTGAAATTAACTCCAGTAACCAAACTCATTTTAAAACAATACGCGAGCAATATAAGTAAACAAGCTGTTGTCGGCCATTAGTCACTACGATAACACTACGATTAAATTAATTTCCAACGAATTCACTCGATTTTACCCGAAATTCTATAGTTGTGATTGGTCGACATTGTATGAGACTCAGGATCCATCGGTGTTGCCATTTACATGTGATTTGCTTTTCTATTGCAATGAAGTATTCATTGACAGTATTCACACCGTTGTTTGCTTTTCTGTGGCAGGCATAATGAACGTTGAGAATATACCTTTCTACGCCTCCGCAGCGTTGCCACAAATCTTGAAATGAATGAAATGCAGTAAATGTAAATACCATTATATAATGTAGGTTGAAAGGAAGGTAGGTGCATAAAATAATATGATTTTGATTAATATGAATATGCTGAATGCTGACTATTCAATATAATATATTAGTGATACACGGAATATTATTGAGGAGGCTTAGCCTCCTTAGCCTCCTTTGACTAGCCGCCCCTGTTATATATATATATATATATATATATATATATATATATATATATATATATATATATATATATATATATATATATATATGTATATATATATTTATATATATATATATATATATATATATATATATATATATATATATATATATATATATATATATATATATATAGATAGATATAGATATATGAAATTAAGTTTTTGGTGCCAAGCATCATAAAAAGTCATGAAAGGAAAAACTATCTCGGTCCTAGGTCCAACTTTACTAATCCATTTTAAAAAGCAGGTTTGAAAAGTGAAAACCTGCTAAAAACAAAGTATATTAGCTTCGTTCGCGGTTAGGATTCATAACTGATTCGGAACCAGTACAGAACCAATTCGACATTGACATAATACGTATGATTATTTTGAACCGCGATTTTAAAACTAGTTTGGAGAAATGTCAAATTAGGGTAGTTAGGTATTCATCAAATTTTTTACTTGCGCAGCCACGATTGGTTGGTTATGTGACTTGCGCAGCCACAATTTTTTGGTTATGTGACGATTGTTTGGTTAAATTACCAAACAAACGTGAATACGCAAGTATCGAACAAAAAGTCCTAGTTAGATCCTGGACGACTATAACTATCAACAACCGATTCCGAAACAGTCGGAGTTTATTTGCCAAAGCAGAACCGGCACTAAAAATTCAGAATTTTGTGATCCGCGAAAGCAATCATTCAAACTTCGTATGCGAATAGTTCTGAATCAGTTCTGAAAACTTACCTCGAAGAAGGCTATTATTTCTCATTTTTAGTTAAAATATATTACCACAAAGTAACGGACAAATTCATCCAATATTTGAATATGATGTAGTCAATATAGACGTTATTAACACCGGCATTTAAGGTGACAAAACGAATTAATTATGAAAAATAAGTTATTACGAAATATAATTTACTAACTCCCTTAAATTCTGTTTCGAACAGACGTCGACTTCGTTCAAAAGACATAATGAATCCATATAGCATATAAAAAATACTGAAGCAAGCTGATCTCGGCCAAAAATGTTCTATAATTTGTTTCGGGTTTTCATGTTTGACGAACTTATGATGGATATCTTTTGGTATTACTGAAATCTTATTAGTGCTTATTATTACAGTTTAAGATAAATGGGAATGGAAAATATACGGAATAATATTTCCACTGTTACACAAAATTATTTTTTTTTTCTTATATAATTTATGCAGTGGAACAGTATTGATTGATAAACCCAGCGTAAACCAGTCAAGGATTAAAACATCATTAATGATTGAGTAAGTTTCAGCTGAATCTTAAATATAAATATATGTATATATATATTTATATGGAAGGGGTTCATGGGGGCCATGCCCTCCCCCCCGTAGCATATTGAATATCCTTAAAATAAAGAAGTGATTCCCACAAATTAAAATATAGATAATTATTACCCGCAACACCAAAACGAATGTTATGTGATTAAAACCATAAATAGGTCATTTTAATCCAATAAACAGGTGGGAGAGAAGAGGTTTAACTATTATCTAAGCTGAAAATGCTTAAATAAAGGAAAGTGTGTGAGAGTTCGCTACGTATTATAAAATGATGAATTGTAGAAAAATATAGTTGAATGAATACAAATTGAAACTGACTAATATTTTAATTTCTCACAAAAGCCATTTACAATAACACTAAATTGGATACAATAATTTCTATTCCCTCGCAATCTTCCAGTAATTTTCTTCTAAACATTTTGAAATTTGAAAATGAATTATTTTTTCGCACTTTTTATGGAATGCTTTATTTGTTGGGCTTCCTTGTCAATAGTACAATCGATTGCAATCGATGTCTCGCGAATTGGCTCACAATTTTTAGACTAAGAAAATTTTATTCATTTTGACTACCTAGTTGCTCATTTTTGATATAATGAGTAGTTTTAGATATTTTTCCATTTTTTTTTGAGATTTTCCACGAATATTTTACATCTAAGTCTACAGTGAATTTAAGCAAATATCTGAATCCTCGGAAAATTTTCACGTCGAATATGGGTTTCTGAAACTTCCAAATATGTTTTTACGCGTTCTAGTACGTTAAATATGCGAAAATAGTAAGATGAAAAATTAAAAAAGGCAGTTAACATCATCTCTTGGTTACGTTGCATTAACAATTGAATCATCTACGAGTTAATCCGTTAAATAGCTGAGACCAAAACCTTCGATTTGCAACCTCATAGAACCCCAATAACCCCATAGCTCCTTTTGAACCGAAGTTACAGCGATTTGACTTTATATAATATATGTAGAGCCTTAAAATTTATATATATATATATATATATATATATATATATATATATATATATATATATATATATATATATATATATATATATATATATATATATATATATATATATACGTTCATACGTATATATATAGACTAAGATTTTACTAATTGTCCGCATGTGAATGTCATTTTAATTTTGTATTTTGTGTTTGATTATATTTATTTATTCTATTTAAATGAGCAAGTATTGTATCCGTCCAGCGCTTCCATTTCATATTATGCATATTTTTTTTGACATTGGAAATTTTGACATGTCTTAAGTTTGACCCCTGTGGTCCACTCCATCTGTTGCCTGAGGATGCGAAGAAAAAATTCGCGAAACTAGTAGCAATTAAATAAACATTCAAAACCTTTGGAGTTGTGAGAGTTGTGTTTTCTTTTCTATCTTATTAATATGAACTCACATGGGGATTTCACCATTTCATATATATATATATATATATATATATATATATATATATATATATATATATATATATATATATATATATAAATATATATATATATATATATATATATATATATATATATATATATAATCAAGTAAACTAGGACATTTATTTGAAACTAATCAAACAAACCTCCTAGCGCAGCTGGTTATAGTTCACGAAACATCGAAATGCCTCCATATACCTTGGACGGTGTATGTTAGAAACATTAAGTTGTTTATCACAATCAATGGAAATGATAGACAGTCTGTTTCGCCCTTATTTGGGGCTCATCAGTATCATCCATCCATCGAAAGTGATAACCAACCAAATATTTCTAACGGCCTTATATTTTCCTTCAAGTGACTTTATGGCATATAAATATGACACAGCGCTACCAGTCGGAAACAAATGAACCACATCTTACAGATAGATGAAAACATTTCGGCAACGTGAACTCGTACTCGGGTGTCAGACGTTCTTACATTTCTTCTCTTTTTCTTTGAGTCTTCTGTAAATCTAAGCACATATTTGGATCCTCGGAATATTTTACATCGAATATGGATCTGTGAACCCAAAAACGTTTTTACGCGGTCTTTTATCTAAAAATAAGCGAAAATGATAAGTTAAAAAGAAAGCCAATAGCCTAGTAGCTGAGGCACGATAATCTTTAAATAAATAAATAAAATAAATTTAAAAAAGATCATATTGTCTCTTGGTTACGTTGCCTCGATAGTTGAACCATCTAAAACAATCCCATGAATATCTGAGACCAAATCCTTCAATTTCCGATCTTATTAAAACTTGTAGGACCAAAGACATTATGGACAGAAGTCAGAAGTTACAGTGATTTGAAATGCCGGAAAATATATACTTAGATATGCAAATGGTAAATGAGTAAATGCGCTACTCGCCGTAGAACGTCCGTAACTTTGGTTCTCAGGAACCTATCAACATTTTTCAATGGTCAAATGAAAGATTTTGCTTTATATAACTAATTTTACTATAGATTTCCATTTAAAAAAATCAAAATTTTGCATAAGATTCAACGACAACGCCATAATTTACCGCAATTAGTAACGTGACAGCTTTGAAAAATATTTTTAAAATTGAGCTTACCTGAAGACTCATTATAACGTCTATTATGACACCGGAAGAAAAACTTTTAATTTGACTGCTGAAACATGTAGATAGGTGCCCGAGAACCAAATAGTCGGGGCAAACTAAATTTGAGCACGGAAAAATAGAAACCAGAACTAGCCCAACGGGAAATGGTTGGGGGGGTTACTAACATGAAAAAAAAAATAAATGCAGTTACTGACCTCGGGGACTAACCTAAGGGGGGGGGGTTAAAGTGAAAAAAATTCAAAGTCAATAGTTTGGATGTGTATTACGAGAAAATTTGACGTCGGAGATAAAAATGTTCAACAGCAAAGTTGTAGGTAATAAAAAGATCTTTCATTTTTGTTTGAAGTACTTTTCATCATAACCTCAAAATTATCGAGAAATTCAAAAATTTTTCAAAAAATAATGAAATTTTCGTTTTTATATTATAACTTTTATAAAAATTAATGACTTATTATGAAACTTTGTGAAAAGATACCTTTATATATCATAAATAACCAAAAAAATTTTCAAATGAAAATAATGAAAAATTTCTGATTTTGAACTTTTTAAAAAAAAAGTCCTTTTTTCAGACGAAAATTGTATGGTGGAAAATTATCGCAAATAGATTTTTCGAAGCTCATTTTGTTTGTTTTTTCGTCTACTTTTTGATAAATCAGAGACACAATATAGCTTCTATTTAAGAATATAATATAATAATCTTTTTCTTTTATTTACATGAATCAGCTCTTCTTCTTCACCATCCGATTCTTCGCTAAACTGCGAATCTTCACACTCCATCTCTTCTTCAAAATCATCTTCGACTTCCTCATTGTTTATATTATTTTGAGGACTTGGCTCTTCGTCTTCACCATCGCTTACATCTTCTGAAAGTTGTAGTATATTGCAACAATTACCAGAATCTTGACAACTCCTGCAGAGATCTGCGTAGCAATGGTATGGCGGAAAATGAAAGCCTCTATGATTGAGAGATAGGTGTACTGTCTGTAGTTCTGATCATGCGCGTTAATCTTTCCGTATATTTTTTCTGATTTTTAAAGTTTTCTAATATCATTACTATAATACTTTCTTTCAACCACACATTTTGTCTACTAAGTACACAAAAATAAGAAGAAAATAAATGATAAGAAAGTTAAAAAAAGTAAAAAATGTAAAAAAATACATTTTTCGCATTTTTTTTTAATTTTGAGGTTATGGTAAAAATGACCTCTACAAAACTTGAAGAATTTTTCAAAATCTACAACTTTTATTGATTACTAATTTTTTGTTTAACGTCAGTTTTAGCCGAAAATTGCATGAAAACGATCATTACTTTATTCACCCTCCAGAAGCAACCCTTTACCACCCCTAAATATTGGAGTAATTTTTAACAACAAAATACAGTTTCTTAAATATTTTTTCACGTAGAATCGATTGGTTGAATTAATTTTAACATTTTTTTGAAATTTAACAAAATTATCAACAATTACTGAAAATTTTTTTTTTAAAATTGACTTTTTTCGTTTTTTGCATTTTTTAGCATATTCTTGAATAGAAGCTATATTGTGTCTCTGATTTATCAAAAAGTAGACGAGAAAACAAACAAAATGATCTTTGAAAAATCAATTTACGATGATTTTCCACCATACAATTTTCGTCAGAAAAAAGAACTTTTTTTTTAAAAAAAAATTCAAAATCAGAAATTTTTCATTATTTTCTTTTGAAAATTCTTTTGGTTATTTATGATATATAAAGGTATCTTTTCACAAAGTTTCATAATAAGTCATTAATTTTTATAAAAGTTATAATATAAAAACGAAAATTTCATTATTTTTTGAAAAATTTTTAAATTTCTCGATAATTTTGAGGTTATGATGAAAAGTACTTCAAACAAAAATGAAAGATCTTTTTATTACCTACAACTTTGCTGTTGAACATTTTTATCTCCGACGTCAAATTTTCTCGTAATACGCATCCAAACTATTGACTTTGAATTTTTTTCACTTTAACCCCCCCCCTTAGGTTAGTCCCCGAGGTCAGTAACTGCATTTATTTTTTTTTTCATGTTAGTAACCCCCCCAACCATTTCCCGTTGGGCTAGTTCTGGTTTCTATTTTTCCGTGCTCAAATTTAGTTTGCCCCGACTATTTGGTTCTCGGGCACCTATCTACATGTTTCAGCAGTCAAATTAAAAGTTTTTCTTCCGGTGTCATAATAGACGTTATAATGAGTCTTCAGGTAAGCTCAATTTTAAAAATATTTTTCAAAGCTGTCACGTTACTAATTGCGGTAAATTATGGCGTTGTCGTTGAATCTTATGCAAAATTTTGATTTTTTTAAATGGAAATCTATAGTAAAATTAGTTATATAAAGCAAAATCTTTCATTTGACCATTGAAAAATGTTGATAGGTTCCTGAGAACCAAAGTTACGGACGTTCTACGGCGAGTAGCGCATTTACTCATTTACCATTTGCATATCTAAGTATATATTTTCCGGCATTTCAAATCACTGTAACTTCTGACTTCTGTCCATAATGTCTTTGGTCCTACAAGTTTTAATAAGATCGGAAATTGAAGGATTTGGTCTCAGATATTCATGGGATTGTTTTAGATGGTTCAACTATCGAGGCAACGTAACCAAGAGACAATATGATCTTTTTTAAATTTATTTTATTTATTTATTTAAAGATTATCGTGCCTCAGCTACTAGGCTATTGGCTTTCTTTTTAACTTATTATTTTCGCTTATTTTTAGGTAAAAGACCGCGTAAAAACGGTTTTGGGTTCACAGAACCATATTCGATGTAAAATATTCCGAGGATCCGAATATGTGCTTAGATTTACAGAAGACTCAAAGAAAAAGAGAAAAAATGTAAAAAACCGTAAAATACCGAATTCGTAAAAATGGCAAAAAAATTTCTTTAAGTAGGCCAAATCAAAAGACATCGATTGCTATCGATTGCACT
>JARQZK010005076.1:560000-710000 GCA_030704885.1 Cynegetis impunctata
ATTAACCCCCTGAGATGTAAATTTAGTAGATTTATGAACACAAAAATTCATATAATTCATTGTTGTGAGCCAAATACAGTTTTTTCAGCTTTTTGATTAATTGTTGTATTTTATTTGCTGCATATAATGAGAATATAATGAAATATTAAACTGTTAAACCATAGTAACCTATGTGACTAATGATTACATATAATTTTTACAGTTGTAGGTAAATTTGTTTCCTATAAACCTTGATCCGAAGTTGAAAACTGTCTCAAGTTACCCCAAACTACGGTACATATATATATATATATATATATATATATATATATATATATATATATATATATATATATATATATTTATATACTTTATTCGTTCAAATAATGCAATTTGACTGAATTAAATAAAAAAAGCAAAAACACACAGCAAGTTGTTCATGTGCTACAAATGTTGCAATATAGAGGCCTCGGTAGCCCATCAGCGGTAGGGTATATCGCTTGTAAACCGAGGATTGTGGGTTCGAGTCACACCTTGCTCTTGGGTGTTCTGTATGTCTAATGAAATTTAGAGGTTCTGAATATGATTATCTGTTGGGTAATGACTCAGTTTCAAGCCCTTTAGCCATTCGGAACCGGCGTAAAACTGTAGGTCCCTTGAGATAATAAAAAAAATTATATATCGAATGGAATGAAATGTTTGCCATGAGCTCCTGTTTATGGAATCCGTCAAAGATTGTTTTTCTTGAATAAATTTGTCAGATAGATGTCTACGAATTGATTATTTTTTGGTTTTTTATTATTCTTATAGTATAGATTCATAGGACAATAAGAACTGGTTTGACTGATATCGTGCATCAAATAAAGTACTTATTTTTTTTTTACCTAGCAAAATGCTAACTAAAACAATTTTGCAACTGAAATACTTGTAAAAGTGAGAAACTTGAAGCAGATTTTGATATGTTGGTATGGCGGCAATTGTTCGAAAACGTGGGTCCGTGACCAGAATCGATGGCCATAAAAAGAAGAATTTATCCGTTTCATCGACATGAATAGATACGTTATTAGAGTTCGGAGATTGGTACCATTGGAACTTTGATGGATTATTGAAATTGTAAATTGGACTTTTTATATGCATAACTAATAAAATCAATTCTATTGTTGGATATCTACCCAGGCTCGATCACATCGTAATTACCTATTTGCCTTCCACGAGGAGAATTCGCGAAACTTTTGGGATCTATTAAAAGTGCACGAAAAATTTAACGACTGATTGCAAACGTCACGGTATTGAAACCATGGTTTGAAATAAGTTGCGATTATTCGATATGAATATATATATATATATATATATATATATATATATATATATATATATATATATATATATATAATTATTTATTCGAATTGTTGTTGCATGTGATCTATTTTTAATCTCTTGATAATTATTAGCAATATTAATCTTAAATAATCTTAAAAAACCCGATTTTATTAAAAAGTTGACGTTTCACTACGATATTCGTAATTGAAATTTCTTTGACATTTATTGATTTGAAAAAATTTGAAAAGACAAGGCTGCTTTGTCTTGCTAAAATTTTTTTCGGATGTGGCTGTTCTTTGTTATTTATTATATGCTATTCAGTCTAATATTGATATTCAAAATTGTTATCATTAGATGGTAAGGGAAACCAAAGAAACCTTTTTTTTTTGATTGTCTTCCGTATCAGAGGATTTTATTTGTTGTACTATTTTCATCTTCAAATTTTCAATCCAATACTTGGCTACGCCGTTCTGATGAGGACCAAAGAGTCCGAAACACGTGTCAACGGCTGCTTCCATATAAGCGTGCTATACCGATAATTCTACTTCACTTCTTTAATGTTTTCCCATTACTAATTTCTTTGTTGTTAGATAAATAGTACCCTATTATTATTATTTTCAAACATTACGTAGGTAAAGGTTTCTTTGGTTTCTCTTACCATCTAATGATAACAATTTTGAATATTAATATTAGACTGAATAGCATATAATAAATAACAAAGAACGGCCACATCCGAAAAAAATTTTAGCAAGACAAAGCAGCCTTGTCTTTTCAAATTTTTTCAAATCAATAAATGTCAAAGAAATTTCAATTACGAATATCGTAGTGAAACGTCAACTTTTTAATAAAATCGGGTTTTTTAAGATTCAACCAGCCTGTTATTGCTAATAATTATCAAGAGATTATATATATATATATATATATATATATATATATATATATATATATATATATATATATATATATATATATATATATATATATATATATATATATATATATATATATATATATATATATATATATATATATATATATATATATATATATATACTAGCTGACCCAGCAAACGTTGTTCTGCCATATAAATTATTTTATTTTTCACTTGTATATAATATGTTTATTTCACCTTGGATACGGTTGCTATAAACACACTCATTATGCCCTAGGCCATTATGCCCGCATTTGCGGGCATAATGGATTCAAAACGCACGCTTATTGTACTAGGAGAAATGAAGCAAATTTCATTGATTAAATACCTCATAATCCTTGTCGTATACGACTCTGGATTTTTCCGGCAATGAATTATTCGCAGCTTTGGCTGCATTTTCTATGATATTCTTGGGTAAATTCATTTTCATTTCCATTATTTCTATAAGACTACACAAAGAAAGCAGCATGACATTCACTGAATATGATGACAAAAATATTCACAAACGTCAAACTATCAACAAATGACATGCCTACTATGAGAAGGAATAGGAGCAATGAAACGATTTTAAAATCGCTTTTTCATCATAATATAATAATTTTTTCGTGAAAAATAAAATCTTGTATGCACCGCGTGCGTTACTAGATCCTTATGCCCATCGGGCAACATTCATCCCTCGGGCCAGAGACCCTCGGGCCGAATGTTTCCCTCAGGGCATAAGGATCTATATAACGCACTTGGTACATAAATAACTATTTATCTATCTTTCTATCTATTCATCTATCTGCAGATGTATCTCTATCTATCGTGCTATCTATCTATTTATCTATCTAGCTACATAGGTATCTATCTATCAATCTATCTGAGCCGGCAAACGATGTTCTGCCATATAAATTGTTTTTATCTATATAGTATCGATCTTTCTATCTATGCTATGCCGATGTATCTCTTTATATCTAACTATGAATCTATCTGTCTAGATAGTTATCTATCTTTCTATCTATCTATCTATCTATCTATCTATCTATCTATCTATCTATCTATCTATCTATCTATCTATCTATCTATCTATCTATCTATCTATCTATCTATCTATCTATCTATCTATCTATCTATCTATCTATCTATCTATCTATCTATCTATCTATCTATCTATCTATCTATCTATCTATCTATCTATCTATCTATCTATCTATCTATCTATCTATCTATCTATCTATCTATCTATCTATCTATCTATCTATCTATCTATCTATCTATCTATCTATCTATCTATCTATCTATCTATCTATCTATCTATCTATCTATCTATCTATCTATCTATCTATCTATCTATCTATCTATCTATCTATCTATCTATCTATCTATCTATCTATCTATCTATCTATCTATCTATCTATCTATCTATCTATCTATCTATCTATCTATCTATCTATCTATCTATCTATCTATCTATCTATCTATCTATCTATCTATCTATCTATCTATCTATCTATCTATCTATCTATCTATCTATCTATCTATCTATCTATCTATCTATCTATCTATCTATCTATCTATCTATCTATCTATCTATCTATCTATCTATCTATCTATCTATCTATCTATCTATCTATCTATCTATCTATCTATCTATCTATCTATCTATCTATCTATCTATCTATCTATCTATCTATCTATCTATCTATCTATCTATCTATCTATCTATCTATCTATCTATCTATCTATGTATCTAACAATCTATCTATCATTATATCTATCTATCAATCTATCTGACCCGGCAAACGTTGTTTAAATTATTGAAATGGCTATTAAAAAATATGGGTTTTTGATAGAATAGTACAAATTTAGAGTTGTTTGTATATTTTAATGCCACATCATAAAACAACACAAATTAAAAATTTTGTCCAAAAAATTTATTAAAATGTTTGAGGAGGACCACCCCAACCACTTAGGGGTATGAAAAATATATTACGACCTATTCTCAGATTGACTTTTATTATTTTCGATTGCCATCTTGCAACCCTATTGCGGATCTGTGGATTAAATTTAAAAAAACTGAAAATCGCGATGGAAAAATAGGGGTTGATCGTAAAAGAGTAAAAATTTGAGATTTATATGAATTTCATTCTAAGTCATGACAAAATAAAAATAAAGTCTTGCCAAAAAAATTGAAGTTTATAATTAACAAATAAAAACTATTTATCGTATAGGGGTGAAAATTTGGGGTTGTATGTATTTTTGAATGCAGTATCATAAAAAAAATTAACAGAAAATTTTGTTTTGAGAATGAAAAAAACTCAAGGGGTGGACTACCCTCAACATTTAGGGAAATGAAAAATAAATGTTAGCTGATTCTCAGACCTATCCGATATACACACAAAATTTCATGAGAATCGTTGGAGCCATTTCGGAGGAATTTAACGAATAAAAAATGGGGGTTGATCGTAGAGGGGTAAAAATTTAGGGTTGTATGTATTTTTGAATTCTGTATCATGAAAAAAATAGAACAGAAAATTTTGTCTGAAAAAAAAAATTAAAAAATAAAGGGGTGAACCACCCTCAATAATCAGGGGGGTGAAAAATAAATGTTAACCGATTCTGAGACCTACCCGATATGCACACAAAATTTCGTGAGAATCGGTAGAGCCATTTCGGAGGAATTCAACAAACAAAAATAGCGGTTGATAGTTGAGGGGTGAAAATTAAGGGTTTTATGTATTTTTGAATGTTGTATCATAAAAAAAATATAACAGAAAATTTTGTCTGAAAAAACAAATTAAAAAATTAAGGGGTGCGATGAAAAATAGATGTTAGCCGATTCTCAGACCTACCCAATATGCGCACAAAATTTCATGAGAATCGGTCGAGCCATTTTAGAGGAGTTTAACTTCTAACGCCGTGACACGAGAATTTTATATATTAAATTATATATATATATATATATATATATATATATATATATATATATATATATATATATATATATATATATATATATATATATATATATATATATATATATATATATATATATATATATATATATATATATATATATATATATATATATATATATATATATATATATATATCAGGGGCGGCTAGTCAAAGGAGGCTAAGCCTCCTCAATAATATTCCGTGTATCACTCATATATTATATTGAATATTCAGCATTCAGCATATTCATATTAATCAAAATCATATTATTTTATGCACCTACCTTCCTTTCAACCTACATTATATAATATAATTTATTAATTAAGATAGGAGGTATTTACATTTACTGCATTTCATTCATTTCAAGATTTGTGGCAACGCTGCGGAACGTTTAGAAAGGTATATTCTCAACGTTCATTATGCCTGCCACAGAAAAGCAAACAACGGTGCAAATACTCCGAATGAATACTTCATTGCAATAGAAAAGCAAAACACATGTAAATCGCAACACAGTTAGAAACCCAGACTCATACAATGTCGACCAATCACAACTATAGAATTTCGCGTGACATCGAGTGAATTCGTTGGAAAATCGTAGTGTGATCGTAGTTACTAATGGCAGCTTGTTTACTTATATTGCTCGCGTATTGTTTTAAAATGAGTTTGGTTACTGAAGTTAATTTCAAAAATTTCAATGGAGACTTAGTGGAATATTTGTTATCCCATAACTTTAGTGCACTAAGTTATGAGGATAAAGTTTTGATAAAAACATTGCGACCTACCCCTGAATTAAACAATTTGGTGCAGCCTAACAGACAACAAAACCGCGGTTTTAATACAAGGAATTATGGGAGAGATCCTTGCCTAACCGGATCACAGGTAAAAAATAAATTATTTTGTTGGCAGTGTTTACTTTTTACTAGTGAAAATGTCTCTGTTTGGGGCCGCTTAGGATTTGAGGATTTAATTCTATACCTAGTTGAAAGTGAGGAATTTTTCACCGATAAAGTAACTTTAAATACAGCACCCCGATTAATATCTTACTTACAAGATAAGGAATTTATATATTTTTTAAACATCTTTAAATTAATTTTTGAACAAACAGAAATAGTTTTTCAAATCTTACAGCATTTGTTTTCAGAAGTAATTGACTCACGAACTCGGCTCAAGTTTCTTTTGGAAAAAATTTCAGAATTTCGTGCAGAAGTTTATTTTAAAAAACTATTTTCTGTATTTCAAACTACTGATGATACGACTCAATTTAGCCCGAAACGAAAGAAATTCAGTTACGCAGATATGGAGCTTCACTATAAGCAGATATTTTATGAAATTTTGGATACTATTAGGGGTCAAATAGAAATGAAGTTCTCTGATTTGAAAGAACAGCATTTCTTCGACTTACTCAATTAAAATTTGTTAACCGGATTTTCGGCTAATTTTCCAGATAACCTTTTGGAAAATTTATGTCAAAAATACACTTTTTTTGATAAGGTGGCCATAAAAAGTGAACTGTGTGTTGTTTATAATGACAATGAAATTTTGAGGCAAAATGAAAATCATGTGAGGACTATTAAATACCTTTTTGATAATGATTTGAATCAAGACTTACCCCAAGTTTATAAACTCTTATGTTTAATTGTTTCTATCCCGGTGACATCGGCTTCCGTAGAGCGCTCGTTTTCCACTCTTAAGGGAATTAAAACTTATTCACGAAATTCAATGAGCCAGGATCGTTTGAAAAATATTAGTTTGTTGTCTATTGAAAAGGAATTGGTAAAACTTTTGGCGAAAGACAAAAAATTTTATGAGGATATTATAGATCATTTTGCTAACGTTAAAGATCGCAGAATCCCATTAATCTTCAAAAATATATAAGCTTATAACTTTTTATTTGCTCTCACCAGCTGTTAACAAATTCGTGAAGTAGGTAGGTAGGTACCTATTTTGTGAAAGAAAAAAAATTTGATGAATAGATGAATATTGATTAATTGGCTGAGAAGAGTTTTTGTGAATATTGTAAATAGGAGTTGTAGGTCTCAAGGTAGACACTCGAAAGTGAAAACAAATTAATAGCTTAGGGTGCTTGTTTTACTTTGATTTTCTTTAAATTATAAGGCGGTTGTCCTCGAAATCCTACAAATTTTCGCCTATGGTGTATTTTTTAACACCTCTTGTAGCCTCCTCAAACCAAAACCTCACGAGCCGCCACTGATATATATATATATATATATATATATATATATATATATATATATATATATATATATATATATATATATATATATATATATATATGTATATATATATATATATATAGGGTGTCTCATTTAAAAATGTCTACCCTCAATAACACAACAACGAATAAGAATTTGTGAAAACACTAAGAAGGTCGATTTTTGATGTCAGGGGACATGATCTGGGATACAATGCTTGTTTCTACTAGCAATCCCCTGGAGAGGTTGCAACCCCATCAGGAATTTGAATAGGGAAGTGGGTAGTTTTGTAGCAGAAATCAGTTTGTGTTCTATAGATGAATATTCACAAAGTTACAGGGTGTTTTTTTTGGAATTATGGTACCGATAAAACTAAAAGAAACACAGATGTTCTAATTAATCGTAATTTAATTTTTATGAAAGAAAAATATTTTCAACAAACAGTATCAGTAAAAATTTACTGCAAATGCTCAAAGTGCCCGCCATTAAATTGCATGCAGCGATACAATCGTTCTTCAAAATTATTTCGTACATGCTGTAGCATTTCAAGAGTAGTTTTACGACATTCTGCCACAATTCGTGCTCTAAGGTCGTCTAAATCTGCAACTCTGGTTTTATAATCTTGTGATTTCAAGTTGCCCCAGAGAAATAAATCTAGAGGTGTTAGATCCAACCAACGAGTTTATGCGGAGCCACCTCTCGGAAGGCAATGGCAAACCACCGAGCAGTATTCTGCCTAGTAAAGTCTCTCTGTAAAGACGTTCGGAACCGTCGTAAAACTGTAGGTCCCTTCTATTCGTGTATCGCTGTATAACGCACAGCACGAGTAGTTGTAGAGAGGTCGCCACACCCTAAACCGGGTACGGCACCACAAGAAGAAGTTATTTCTTAATAGTCGGGTACTTACCAAAAACACACAGTCCTATAATGCGTAGATAAGTGACTTTAAATGTTTCTGACAATTATTCTGTTGAATTGTCAAATTTGTGTTGCCTTGACAGCTACAAAACCAGTGAGCAAAGCAATCTAGTTTTACGTTTTTTTCCATCTAATCCTTTTTTTAATCTTTTTAATTTTTAAATAATTTTTTATCTTAATTCTATCGTTTGAACACCGTTTGCGGAAAAAATCGCATGTTTTATTCGGAGAAAAGCCACTTTTCTCATTTAGTCTCGCTACAAAAAGTGTCACTTTTACTCCTAATAAAACAATATACTTTTTTTTGTATCTTCGAATCTACTTAGTTTACCAATGTAAAATGGCAGGTCCGTTTGATTAAATAAATAAATAAATAAATAAATGTGAAAAAGAATAAAAATAAGGGGACAATACGACCTCAGTGCTGCTCATGCTTTTTTCTTCATATAGAAGTATTATTATTCATCTTCTGTAGTTTGATTGATTATTTTGCTCATAACTGGGGTTAAATATTACACATCAGCTTTGAATATAAAACGTTTATATTCGAAGTATATCAGGGACGATTACTATAAGGCTCGCTTAATGATATCTTTTATTGGCGAATATATTATTTTCTATTATATTTGATACAAAGAACAGAAACCATACAAAAGTGCGATTTAAAGCTACTGTATTGTGAATGTTTATACTTCGATCGAATGCAATATCGCTTAATTTATTACAAGCAGAATAATTTTGCCACGTGAGTCGCTCCTCATGTCACGAAGTATATACATAGAATAGTTTAATATCGTAGCGTTGTCATAACTTTCCACCAACCTCTAAGTACCTCATTCACAAAACTTTCACACTTAAATTGCAACGTGCCAAAATACTGTGGAATTAATTCGAAACTTAGTAAGAAAAAGCGATTCTACCAAAATGTGGCATATTAAATAAATCGACGGCGAAGGGGCGATGTGCACGGCGGCGGGGGTTGAGGGGGTGACCGGGTTAGCGATATCTCTACACAACCTTCGCCCGCGACTCGACGTTGAGAAGGTTCGATGATTTATCGCAAAAACAGACGGTCCGATTCCCTGCATGTCGATCATGTATAGGCATGTAAAACTACACGACACGCCAATACCGGACACGTGCCTTCGAGATCCGTAGTTTTTTGCTAGGCGATATGGTAGATGAGAAAGTTGATAATTGCTCCATTTATTATGGGAGTCGAAACAAATGCTTGCTGTTTTTTTATTGTTACACATTTATTATCTTAATTTTTTTGTTGCGTGTATACATAGAATAATATTGTACTATGTTATGAGTAGGTAATCATTTCAGTGTGTGTACATAGAATACGCGCTTTAAAGGTTTACGCGCACTTATCGGAAGCGTCGCGAACGGAAGCGTCGGGAGACGAAGCGTCATTTAGCTGATGTCCGCGCACTTCGCCGAAGCGTCGCGTCACTTCTCGAACGGCTCGGCGAGAATTTCATTTCTTTCAGCATTTAAAAGAACGCAGTACGTTGTCTTGTGAGGTACGATGAGCAGTTCGTCAGAAGAGGATCTTCTTGTATTAAGTTTAATTGTCACTATGGGAGAATAAGAAAAAACAAGAAGAAATACTTCCTAATATAAATCAAAATAGAGACACTTACGGTTAATTTCATCATTTCTTTCATGATCTTATACAAGATGAAGTATTTTCAAATATTTCTGTATAACTACAAACTGAAAAATAAGACAAGAATCAAGAAATATTTGAATCTTCTCGACGCCTGTCACCGCGCATTGAGGCGAAGCGTCAAGAGAAATGACTCCTAGTTCGTCCGAAGAGAATTCGCGCGTCGACTGACGCGCCTCTTCGGTTCGCCACGCCGTAGTGCGCGGGCTGCCATTGAAACTAATGTAAACTTCTCGGGCGAATTTTCTTCGCCGACGCTTCCGATAAGTGCGCGTTTACCTTAAGGTATACGCGCATTTATCAGAAGCGTCGCGAGACGAAGCGTCATTTATGCCCGGTTTCTGAAGTGAAAAATATCTATTAGATAGGGCTATGTGCTCAATAAGCTATATATATCTGGTAGATTGGGTTTCTGAACTCTTTGATAAACGTTATCTACGCGATAAGTAATCGAATCCATATCTTCAGAAAGTTGAGCAGATATCCATTAGATAAATATTGGCGCAAGCGCAGGCTGTTAAATTCATCCTGTGAATTCATCTAACTTAACCTCTATAAAAGGTTGAATGAAGGCTATTGATTGATTGTGTTTCTATTCAATATTTTTGTATTAAGATGGAATATTCAGATTCATCTACATCGTCGGATGAAGAAATTTTAGATATAATTCGTCATATAGAGCGGCCAAGAAATTTTCGTACCCGAGAAAATCAGTTCGAGAAATACAGTGACTTGGAATTTTTTTCATCCCGTCATACAAAGCATGTTACTGCTTAGTTAGTAGAACGATTGCCTGTTTGACAATTTGCATTAAAATTATCTCTAATGCTGTCCAATGCTTCATTTTTCATTTGCACATTCGTGGAATCGGTTTTTTTGTTTTCTATAATGTGCTTAAATTGTTGAGTTATCTCAAATAGTAAATTTTTATCATACTCCGTAAAGTTTTTAGATATTTTACTATCTTTGCTCTCCATTACTATTATTGTATATAGGCACGTTTTCTTTTAGATTTAGGAAAATTTACTAAAAATACACCACACTCCACAACAAATAAAATAAATATGGTTAGGTCTTCTTCCTTTTTTTAGGTTTTGGCCTTAGAAAATACTCTACATTCAGCCACTTAGTTGCGTCGACATCTGTGTGTAATGAAGTTAAACAAGTTATCTATTCAATAGTTGTGAGTTCCACAATTTGGGCCACGCTAAAGTTCAGAAACCCATAATAATTTATTAGTTCGATAAATGTATCTATTTGATAGTTATCAATTGGATAACGTCATATGCTGAGAAACCGGGCATTAGCTGATGTCCGCGCACTTGGCGGAAGCGTCGCGTCACTTCTCGAACGAGTCGGCGAGAATTTCATTTATTTCAGCATTTGAGAGAACGCAGTACATTGTCTTGTGAGGTACGATGAGCAGTTCGTCAGAAGAGGATCTTCTTCTATTAAATTTAATTGTCACTATGCAGGGTTCCTAATATAAATCAAAATAGAGACACTTACGGTTAATTTCAACATTTCTTTAATGATCTTATACAAGATGAAGAATTTTCAAATATTTCTGTACAACTAAAAACTGAAAAATAAGACAAGAATCAAGAAATATTTGAATCTTCTCGACGCCTGTCACCGCGCATTGAGACGAAGCGTCAAGAGAAACGACTCCTAGTTGGTCCGAAGAGAATTCGCGCGTCGACTGACGCGCCTCTTCGGTTCGCGACGCCGTTGCGCGGGCTGCCATTAAAACTAATGTAAACTTCTCGGGCGAAGAATTCACAATTTTCTTCGCGACGCTTCCGTTCGCGACGCTTCCGATAAGTGCACGTATACCTTTACACGTTTTCAGCACGCTTCGTTTTCAGCGTTCGACTTGGCGCTGTGAGTGTCAAAAAAAACACGCTCATGGCTCGGTCGTGGAGGTAGTTTTTTTGCGCTCACTCACGCTTACTCCATCGAGTTAGGGCAGCAAAAGCGTGAGCGCTAAATCTCACTTTTCGTTAACACGAACGCTTCGTTAGCGTAAGCTAACCTAACTTCTTTGTCGATAATTAATTTAATTTTGACAGATCAGAATTCAGGATGGCAAGTTATTTACACTTATTTTCAATAAATTTAAATGATCCGGAATCTGGTAAAACTTATACCATGACGAGCCTAAATTTTCAAGAATGATAACTACATCTCATAGATGAAATATGTATATTGTTGGTTCTTTCATTGAAATTTATAAACTTACAACTCAAAATTTAGTAAAAATAATTGTAAATATATAAATATTGTTAATACCAGTATAAAACATACATTGAATATAACCATGTATCATTTGTTACTTTTTGTAACCGTTTTTTCATTTTTTTTCGAAATAAATTTTTATTTCAGAGGGCTATGGATGCGTTCAAATAACTAATTTCGGTCCTAAAATGTATGTTAAAATACAACTTTACTGTTTTCGATCAAAATGTTTCAGCTATGTGACGTTTGATTTTGAAACTTTTATTACTATTTTTTTTCAAATGGCAACATGGCGGCTCTTCGGGTTAAAAAAAGATAATTTTATTACGATTAATTTGATACCGCACTAGGTATTAGGTTGAAAGAAAACTTTCGATAAAAACCTGAAATCCCATAACCTTAGAACTTCCTTTAAATGAAGAATCTTATTGAGATTAGAATAACATTTGAAATCATCGAGTAGCCTGTGATCAATACAATTGAAACAAAAGAAGTCCGAAGCCACGCCCACAAATCTACGTCCCAGGACGGTAAACGGGGCAATTTTAGGGCCGAAATTATTTATTTGAACGCCTCTATAGCCTTCTAGAATAAAAATTTATTTCGAAAAATATATAAATAAAATAAAACAACGGTTACAAAAAGTGAAAAATGATACATGGTTGTATTCTAAATGTCATATGGAGACGAAAAAACTGAAAGTATACCAGGTGTATTTAAAAATCGAAACTTTATGTCACTTCCGATGAAACCGGAAGTTGCATGAAGTTGAGTTACTTGTCAAAAAATGCAGTTTTATGAATTAAACAGATCCTCTAAATTTCATTTCATTATCTCCCAAAACAAAAAAGTTATAGGGGCGAGCCACCTCCCGTGGACTCCCGGCAGTATATATATATATATATATATATATATATATATATATATATATATATATATATATATATATATATATATATAATAAATAATAAAAATTAAAAAGTATATTACCTTTATTTTTTTCAGTACTGAAGACAAACAGGATACTGATCGATCCATTTCGCCATTACCTGAGGATCAACAAAATAAAATATCCATTAATATCGAGATGAAGCTGCCAACTGATGAGGAGGAAATAGTTGACGATGATAAAGCAAATAACAAAGAAGTAACCCAAGAAAATGCGATATCAGTGAAAGAAGGTGGTGAAGAATTTGGCTGTGGAGATCCTGAATCTCAAGAGGGCCAACAATTCTCCACGCCTCAAGAAAAAGAATGCTGGAACTTGTATCTCAAAATGAATAATAAAGGAGTGAAAGTCAATTACGATACACTTCTTCGCGGAATGCTGACACCGACACAATATAGAACCAGAAGACAAAGTTTAGCTGATGTTGCTGCATGCATAACGAACGAGTCGGAGAAGCAAGGCCAAATTGATAATGAAACCAAGTCTCCTTAAATGGCTTCACTTGATAGTTCTTTCAGGACCGCAGCTACACATTTCTCCAGGAGGGGCATGCTTCCGCCAGCTTGCACCAATCAACTCCGCTAAACAAATTTTTACTTTTAGTCCTACTTCTGAATCATATTGCAAAAAAAACTAGAAATATTTAATAATATTTCGGATGTTGAATGAATGTGTCGCTCTAATAGACCGGGAGATGGTGACACAAAATATTAGGTCGTTTGTAAAAGTATGGCGGTTCTTCAGGGGTCTTATAATTAATAATAATAATAAATTATAATAATGGTCACATTGTATCGTATAATTTCCAAAAATCCAAATGCCATACTGGTACAAATAGTCAAAAAAAATTTTTTTCACCTTTTAGTTCATGTCCGACAGTCGTCCGCCGCCCCATGGTTACAATCTGTAATATTTTTTTTAGGTACAATTGCATCCAAACGAAGAGAATACAATGATGCCATGATGTAAAAAATGAATTTTTCGTATTTTACAGTCGTATTTTTAAAACGTGTCAAATAAATGAGTATTTCAAGTATGGCAGCACTTTTTCCTCCTACTAGAAGAATGGGAAAGATAATAACGGTCATATTTTGTCAAATACTTTCCAAAAATTCAAATGCAATACTGGTACAAATCGTTTGTCGAAAAAAAATTACTCCTTTGCAGTGGTATGGCAGCCATTAGGAACTGTCGGAAAAGTATGGCAAGGTGATTTTCGTGAATGCCTCCTCGACGATGATTAGCTATGCAAAAATTAGCCTGGTACAAATGGTTGCATTGTTTTATTTAAATTAATGTATTCGCGTCGGTATGGCAGGCTGTAAGTCACGCACTACGCTACCACCTACTTCTTTTTTTTTCGACTATCTGAAAATACAAGCATTTTTGTGGAACAAATCGTTCGACACTCGTTATTTATCCGACGCGTTCGATTAACGCCCACGCGATTGGACCGCCGGTACCAGCGCTATGACCATCATTTTCCTTTTTTGCCTTTACGTAATTAGATAACCGCCATACTGGTACAAATAACCTAATATTTTGTGTCACCATCTCCCGGTCTATAATGTAATAATACCAAAAAAATGTTTAAAAGTATTTTCTCCATATGTTGAGAAACGCTGGAATATGATGATTTAAATAAGCTAACAACTTCAGTTGAGTATATTATTACAGTATATGAGTATACATATCTGATAGGTAGAATTCCTGAGAGAAAAGTTTTAAAACTTTTTTTATTTCTCCTTAAAACTATCTCGTCAAATGAGATTGTTAATGCTGTTTGATTTTTAATTGATATAAGACTCTTGGTGAATTTTTGTTGTTTCAAACTGCTTCTACATAATTTGTGGTTAATTTTAGTGTACCTAGTAATTTCTTATGTGCTTCTATCGGCTACTACTGAAGAAGAAAGATCGAAAGAATTAACTTTGCGTCGCATATAACAGGTTCGAAGTCAGTGTAAAAATTTAAATGTCTGTTCATAATTTAACCACCCCAAAATTTTGCCGTCTGGGACAAACGAATCCCCTTTCCCTCCCTAGCTGTGGTCCTGCACTCTTCTACCAATGAGAGGAATGCAACCATGTTTTAAACAACTCATCGAGATAATATTTTGTAGATGATTCATTGTTTAATATCTCAAACACGAATTAGTTTAGAATTAATAAGTATCAACTTATTATGTAAGAACTGTATTTTTCACCAAAATTATTCTAGATTTAGTGATATAATGTAACGAAGCTGAAAGAGAAGTACAATAAAGCAGGCCAAATTCATATTTGGCTTTTTTCGTAAATACCCTAATTAATATTTTCACCTACGTAATTGAGGTACCTAATATAGTCATTGAATGCGATCGGCGGGGAGTTGTGACCAGTAATGAAGTATTATAATTTCCCTGATTCCTATAAATATTTTTTTGCATTTCGGCGTTTATCACCAGAAAATATCATTCACTTTCATTAATCAATCCTTTTCGGCATGACAATATCCAGAATAATTAAAAGTATCAAAATCTGTACAGATATATAAAAATAAAGATTCAAAACTAGACGTGACCAACTACAGAAAGGTGTGTCTCCAGTCGCAAATTGAAAAAAAAAATTGATTTATGTT
Organism: Cynegetis impunctata; assembly: GCA_030704885.1. NCBI lineage: Eukaryota > Metazoa > Arthropoda > Insecta > Coleoptera > Coccinellidae > Cynegetis > Cynegetis impunctata. The sequence continues at coordinate 575,783 of JARQZK010005076.1, forward strand.
AGACTTAGTGAATTCATCCAAAAATATAATCTACTACCTAACTGCTAGCATGGATTCAGACCTCAGAAATAAACAAATACGGCAATAGAGGAACTTTGTAATCAATTAATAGAAGAGCTGAACAACAAGCCGTACCATTGCTATCTTCTTTGATTTGAAGAGAGCATTTGATACAGTGGATCATGAAATAGTGGTGGAAAAACTGTATCGAATTGGGATTAGAGAAGTGGCAGGTAACTGGGTAAAGTCCTATCTACAAAATAGATACCAAGTTGTTTGTATAGATGGTGTAAATACTCAGCCTGTTAGGATGCAGATGGGAGTTCCACAAGGATCGACGCTAGCACCTCTATTATTCATAATATTTTTGAGTGATATAGTTTATACATGTAATATACCTACCGGAGAAAGTGATTATATATGCAGATGACACAAGTCAAATTGTGGCAAAAAAGTATGCTTATGGCCGCAGAAAGCACAACAATGGAATTTGCCAACTGGTGCTTCTGGTTGACATAAGTAAGACAGTATGTATGACATTCCTACCTAAAAATGTAAGGAATGACTACTCCCTGTTAATAAGACTTGACAACAAATCAATTGAACAGATAAACCAGCTCAAACACCTGGGATTGATGTTAGATCTTAAATTAATAATAATCATAATAATAATAATAATAATGTTTTTATTTTCCTCTCACACGGACGAAAAAAAAAATAATAATGTTTATTAGCAAAGCTATATGAAATACAATACAGTGACAATTAAATCACTTAAACTAAACAGGTGCAACATATTCGAAAATATAACCTATAACTCCAGTTCTAAACCGTTCATAATTATTACATTGTTTCGAGTTATTTGGTAAATCATTGAAAAAAATTAAACCTCCATGCAACAAGCTATTAAAGAGCATATTTGAAGTAACATTATGTACATAAAAATTATTATATTTCTTGTAGAGTATTTGTGGATATCAGTTACAAGTTGAGTTTTGTTATATATGTAGTTTGGAACTAACTTATTTTTAATTTTATAAATGATCTTAAGAGCCCCAAAAATCATCCTCTGCTTGACACTCATAAATTGTAATATGCCCAACATAAGGTTAATTGGAGTGTATTTGTTGCAACCCAAAATTAATCCCATTAATTTGTTTTGTAATTTCTGTAGTTTTTGCAGTTTGATTGATATTCATCATTAGTGACGAAAAGTAATCTATATGTGGCATAATTACAGCATTATATATTAAACGTCTCGTAAACCCATTCAAGTGTCTATTTCTCACAATATACATTTTTCTTGATATTTTCCTCATAACTTATTCTGTATGTTTTTTGAAATTCAAATTTTCATCAAGAAAAACCCTAAGTATTTAATATCACTTACTCTATCCAACACATTAGTATTTACATTTATTTTTAATAATTCGTAGTCAAGAAGACCCAACTTATATTTACTGCCTATCACCATAAATTTAGATTCACTTATATTTACACTGAGGTTATTATCGCAAAGCCATTTATATACATTATTCAAGTCAAAATTTATATCATCTGTCATTTGGTCCAAATTGTTTCCACTTACATAAATCATTGTATCATCTGCAAACATAGTTAGTTTACATTTATTAACATAATGAACAATGTCATTCATATCATATACAAATTAAAGAGAGTGGGCCCCAGAATAGTCCCTTGTGGAACTCTAAACTTGGTTTTTAATTCTTCAGATATAGAGTTTCTGAATTTAACTTTTTGTTTTCTCAGTTCCAAGTAGCACTTTAATCCATTTTAGAACTGTACCCCCAAACCCCATTCTACTCAGCTTACGAACCCACAAGCTTCTGTCCACAGTTTCAAATGCACGCCGGAAATCTAAGAAAACCGCCAGCACAATATCACCCTTATCGATAGTTTTAAACCAATCATCACATACATTTATTATCGAATATTCACATGAATAGTTTCTTCTGAAACCCGATTGATTGTCCATTAAAATATTGTTAGCATCACAGAACTCTAACAACTGATTATTTACTGTATTTTCTAATATTTTTTCACATATTGGAACAGTGTTTATGGGTCTATGATCATTTGAATAAATTGTGTTGAAAATTTTTGGTACTGGCGTTATATACGATACCTTCCATAATCCAGGAAACATTCCATCTCGCAGTGATGTATTCATCACCTCCAGAAAGCAATGACCTATAATTTCGAAAGCATCCTTTACTACTTTCGTACTAATCAAGTCGTCAACATTAGTGGTATGTTTCAAATTCCTCACAATTTCCCTTAAGTCATTCATTGACAAAGGTTTAAATACATTCATCAAATTCTTTTTCAGGAAAGCGCACACAGATTATATTGCATCATAGTTAAGTTCAATGTGTTTTGTGTTCAGAGAGCTACACAGCACTGTCAGCCTACCAATACTTAAATCAGCATATTACGGTTTGGAACAGTCTACATTGACTTATGGTCTCTCATTCAGGGGTAACTCCTCCCTCCTTTATGGAAAAAGTGTTCTTAATGGAAAAGAAAATAGTTGAATGTATTGAAGGTTTCCCCTATTGAGCACACTGTAAGAATATATTAAAAAATTTGTTCATTTTGACTTTGCCATGTCTATACATATATTTAATAACGTTGAATGTCAAAGGAAATGAATTGAGTTACATAAGAAATAATATGATACATCAACATAATACACGTAGGGCAAGTGAACTTCGAATGACGTTTTCCAGATTGGGTATTGGACAAGATACCGGGAAATAACAAGATATCATTTGTTATAATCATTTAGTCAAGATTATGGGCAACCACAGATACACCATATTTAAGGAGAAGTTCAGGAAGTACTTGATAAAGGGTGCATTTTACACGGTTGGTGAGTTTTTGGATACCATACCGGGGTGTTCAACATGAAGTGATATATTTTTTTTGTATTATTGTTTCATGATAAATTGTTAGTTTGATTTTTTGACTAGCCTGTCAGTAATATAATAACTGGAAAACTTGGAACGGCAGAATAAATGATATATATATATATATATATATATATATATATATATATGAACAATATGAATTACGAATAAAATAAAAAACGCAGTATTCACATGAATTTGTTCTATTCCGAATTATACATAACATATGTCTGTAGATCTCGTTTCCTGTAGCACAATATCAAGGAAATTTTCTTTCAATACTTTTGAGTTAGCGAAAATCTATTATTACAACACTTTGATGCTTCAAAATGATGAATATTTTTGTTTTTGGTCATAATCGATTGTGATACTGTTTTACTAACTATGTCGTTTTTGCTGGATAGTACTTTGAAGTAAAAATACTGACATCATTTTATATCAACATTTGTATTATATACCTAACTAATTATTTTTTTTTTATATGCTGACAGGATGAGTAACAGTATTGTAAAAGTAATAATCGCAATCTAGATACTTGGTGAATAAAATCTTGGCTTAAAAATATGAAACAGTAAGTAACAATAACACCCTCAAAGTCAAAGCGTATTGATATGTGTTGTAGAATACGAATATTGCATGTTTAGTTTCAGAGACAGATAAATTCAATATGTGATTTAAAAACTATTTCTTCTTTAAAATATAGAAATATTTTTGAGAATTTTATATTGCAGTAAGAATTGGTTAATTATTATAGATAATGTATGATATTTTTCATTTGATTATCCATACATTGAAAATTTATTTCAATCAAATCATGAAAAACATACTTGTTGACCATGGTCAACTTCATACATTACATAAAGTGAACAAGGAAATTTCTTTAATAATTTAAAAATTATCAAACAACTTTCCAAGGAAGCTGGTTATACGTTCCACAAAGCAAAATCTGCATTCACAATATACACCACTGTTGTAGAGTAGATATCTTCATATCAGGAGGTACGTGGTTGCGCGAAGAATTTCTGCATTTTCGATCTAAGCGGTGAATTGTTGGTTCCCAATATCTTTGGTGGGAGGGCGCTCTGGGTTGTTATGCAGACAGTGTTACTGACCACGATTTGTATAGAAATTTGTTAATTCACTCCGAGGTTTTACCAAGCTAGTTAGTCGAGTACGTTAGGTACGCTGGCTAGTATTTGGGAGGTCTCGGGTTCAAACCCCGGGGCCGACTGGTCTGCCATGAGTTTTTTTCAGAGGTTTCCTCATGGTAATGTAAGTCACTGCTTGCAAACTTACAAGGCGAATGCTGGGCCAGTATTAATCCTCTGAACCCTACCTAGGGATGAAACGATACCATTGAGGTATCGATACTTTTACTCGATACTGTATCGGTCGTCAAGTATCGATACTTACTCAGTATCGATTGAAAAGTATCGATACTTACTCGTATCGAATCATTTTTGGAAAATTTAAAGTAAAAACCGTAAAAAGTATTAGTAGTCTTCATTGAAAATTACAAAATTATAATACTAATGGTTTATTCATATAAATTATATATATACATATATATATATATATATATATACATATATATATATATATAATATATATATATATATATATATATATATATTATATAATATATATATATATATATATATATACATATATATATATATATATATATATATATATATATATATATACTATATATTATATATATAATTTATATGAATAAACCATTAGTATTATAATTTTGTAATTTATATATATAGCTAAATATATATATATATATATACTTATATATATATATATATAGCTATATATATATATATATATATATATAATATATATATATATATATATATATCTATATATATATATATATATATATATATATATATATATATAAATATATAGGTATAGCACAATTAAATTCTTATAAAAAATCAAAATTAAAATGAGTAAAGAATAATAATAATAAAAAATTTAATGTTACGAAAACAAGTCTGTTTTAGTTCTGCTTCCCAGAAATAACAATTTTTCCAAATTTTTGCCTGTTAAGCGATTTCTGGAAGCAGTGACTGTTGCGCCAGCATTCGAAAACAACCTTTCGGAAGGTACCGAGGTACCTAATACGTTTAAATATACTCGAGCTTGTTTATATATAGGCTCTTGCACCGTATATTTTAATTTAAGTTTAATGATAAACCGAGTTTAATTTGATATTTTCGCTTGTCAAATGTCAAATTAAACTCCGTTTATCATTAAACTTTGTTTAATAATATACGGTGCAACTGTCATATAATCATAGAGATTCTATCTCAATGCATATAATGCTGTTTAAAGTACAGAACATGCAAGCAAGTGAGAGAACGATTCCTAGTTGGTTGTCTACTTATAACAACGGAACACCATAGAGCATAGCGCAGATCTTCTTCTTCTAATGGTTATGTAGTCAATTGCACGTTGCACGTAGTTCACGGTATATACAATATGTCGTAAGAAGTACTGTAACTTAACATTTAAGATATGAAATTTTTTATCAATGTTAAAATGAAATAGTGACAATAGGATACTTATATGAGTACTTTCGACCGATACCTACTCGATACTTAATTTCAAAGTATCGATACTGAAAGTACTCAGTATCGGAGGAAAGTATCGAGTATGAACTTGTATTTACTCGTATCGTTTCATCCCTAACACTACCCATGTTCCATAAATATCCCGCCTCACCTATCCTTAATGCACTTCTACATACAAGTGTATCCTCTGATCTGGCTGAAGGAGTTAATCCCAAACTCAAGCTGCCCGCCTCCCTGACACATACTTCAGGGAGGAATGAAACAAGTGTGTTTCCTTTTTTTTTCCTTTTTCCTCCGAGGTATAACCAAGCTAGTTAGTCGAGTATGTTAGGTACGCTGGCTAGTATTTGGGAGGTCTCGGGTTCAAACCCCGGGGCCGACTGGTCTGCCATGAGTTTTTCTCAGAGGTTTCCTCATGGTAATGTAAGTCACTGCTTGCAAACTTATAAGGCGAATGCTGGGCCGGTATTAATCCTCTGAACCCTACCCACACTTCCTATGTTCCATAAATATCCCGTCTCACCTACCCTTAATGCACTTGTACAGGGTGATTCATTAAGGGTGGGGACCGACCGTATCTCGGAAACCGTATGTCCTAGAATTTGGGGAAAATTATTCTTATGTAGAAATCTGCCCTAAAAAATGATTAAAAATGTTTTTGAGTCCATATTTTTCCGCTAGGTGGCGCAATCTACCACTTATAAAATATAATTGGATTTTTTACTAAATATTCCCCAATTTAGGCTGGTAAAAAATATCAACTTTATAAACTAGTATCCTAATTCTACAACTTTTGTTAAAGTCATTTTTCTGTATTACCTATTCTGAAATGGTGGGGGAAGTTCTCTTTCTTTGACATAAAAAACACTGTAACTCCATAACGCATGAACCGATTTTCGAAAACGTAGACTCTATGCACAGAGTATTGAATGTAGATTTCAGTAACAAATAACAAAAACACTTTTAATTTTCCAATCGGCAACTAGAGGGCGTAATGTAACACCTAGCTCTATTTATGATTTTTTTTGAGAAATTTCAAATGCAACGCTATAAATCTAACTAGCTAACAAAGAGCCAAATTTGATGACTTATTGACCTGTCAGAACCGCGAACTGATATATCTTTTCATTCCAAAGATATTGGCATTTTTTGATGAGTGTTGGCGATTGTTGGCTCGCCCTGTAAGGTGGAAGAGAAATTATGTTGCTAAAATTGTCGTGAAAAAAAAATAACAAGTAGAAACGCATCATGAATAATTTACTAACATTACATAATGAAACAAAACTAGTCCGGTCAAATTGGACCAAAAAATAGGAGTGAAGTTACAAAAATTCGCACCCAGCTGAAAATTGGTAGGCTTGTTCGAAACACCATATACTCTTTCAGACGAGGATACTGTATGTGGGATTCTGTATACGGGGTACCGAATTACAGCCGCAGACTATCCCGATACTCTTTTTGTATACTTTTTTATTACAAGTACAAATTTCAGAGCGGTGCAGTCGCTATCATAAAATGAATATTAAAGAGTGCGTTCTGTTGTGGCATATATTTAATATTTCTGAATAAAAATACTGGCCGCCTCTAAAATCGAACTTTTTGGATCGCACAAGTATGCATGTCTGAAGAGGTCCATAAGCCACCATGATAATTCTGTATCCCGGATACTTTTTCGTAGTCGGGCGGCTGAAAGTCGAAGATTCAAAAATTCTGTCGCCCGATACTGTATGCGTTGCCGAATGCCGTGTGTAAGCTACAATTTAACTGCATGCTTTTTCTGTTTCTGAGATACGCGCGTCTGGGATACAGCGTCCTCGTCTGAAAGATGTCTAATAAATGAAATCTAAAAAGTTCTCATCGATCTGATACGTGCAAACAAATTTACTCGGGGTCGAATGTCACAAAACCGGGTTTTTTGCTATTTTCAGCAAAGCAGTAAGTTTTATCATGGAATTAATCTAGAAAAAATTGTAGATCACCTAATTATCTATAAAAAACGTTTGAATACATTTTTTCTTCAGAGCCACCGTTTTTAAGATTCAGAAAGTTTAAAGAATTGCAAAAACATACTAGCTTAAAGGTGGCGTTGAAACGTGTATATTATGGCGATTACAACTCTCAACTTTTTGAATCGTTATCTCTCAAAAACGGCGACTCTTAGATAAAAAAGTATTTTGAAATTTTTTATAGATATTTACCTGGTCTACAATTTTTGTCTGGGCTAATTTCATGCTGTTGTGGAATAATATGATAAGGATGCATTTTATAATCCTTAAATATTCGTTGCACCAAAGAATAATTCAATCCTAGATCTCTTGCAATTTTTCGAAAACTCAAATGGGGTTCAGACTTCACTAACGCCAATACGTTAATAACATTTTCTTCATTGCGACTTCTACGTATCCTATTTCTTAATGCGACAGGTTGAACATTGCCGGTTTTTGTGCCAATCTTTTGAATAATTTCCGAGAATGACGCCGTCTTTCAGGATATCGTATCGCATACTCCCTTTCAGCAATTACTTCATTTTGTAGACTTTCAAAATGTACACTGAGCATATCATATGCTTTTTCATTTGAATAAAAAGGCATTATAAAAGAGTTAGTTTGGAAACAGTCAGAATGAATTTGACAGCAATAAAAACTCAAAAGTGAACAATCATTAAACATTAGTGTCATTTCTATAGGTAACTTGCTGACTTTTGAAACATCTATCTCTCAACAGTTTAACATCATTCGTAATATTGCAGCTCGTCCATGAACATTAAACTATAAGAGACCGTTTGAGAGATTTGGGATTGAATTTTTACCGGAAAATTTTTATCCGAAATAGTTCAAAGCAAATACTGGCAAGCATTTTGAGTATTTGAAATAATGAGATAGTGGGAGCGTTTTGTAAATTTCTGTTATGAGTAGCGCCCTTAGTTTTGTTTCATTATGTAATGTTAATAAATATGTTTGTGATGCGTTTCTACTGGTTATTTTATTGTCAAAACAATTTTAGCAACATAATTTCTCTTCCACCTTACAGGGCGAGCCAACAATCGCCAACACTCATCAAAAAATGCAAATATCTTTGGAATGAAAAAAGATATCAGTTCACGGTTTTGACAGGTCAATAAGTCATCAAATTTGGCTTTTTGTTAGCTAGTTAGATTTATAGCGTTGCATTTGAAATTTCTCAAAAAAAATCATAAATAGAGCTAGGTGTTACATTACGCCCTCTAGTTGCCGATTGGAAAATTAAAAGTGTTTTTGTTATTTGTTACTGAAATCTACATTCAATACTCTGTGCATAGAGTCTACGTTTTCGAAAATCGGTTCATGCGTTATGGAGTTACAGTGTTTTTTATGTCAAAAAAAGAGAACTTCCCCCACCATTTCAGAATAGGTAATACAGAAAAATGACTTTAACAAAAGTTGTAGAATTAGGATAGTAGTTTCTGAAGTTGGTAAAAGTCCAAATATATTTTATAAGTGGTAGATTGCGCCACCTAGCGGAAAAATATGGACTCGAAAACATTTTTAATCATTTTTTTAAGGCAGATTTTCATATAAAAATTTTTTTCGCCAAATTCTAGGACATACGGTTTCCGAGATACGGCCGGTCGCCACCCTTAATGAATCACCCTGTACATACAAGTGTATCCTCTGATCTGGCTGAAGGAGTTAATCCCAAACTCAAGCTGCCCGCCTCCCTGACACATACTTCAGGGAGGAATGAAACACGTGAGTTTCCTTTTCCTTTTTTTTCCTCCGAGTCTAACCAATCTAGTTAGTCGAGTACTTAGCGTACGCTGGCTAGTATTTGGGAGGTCTCGGGTTCAAACCCCGGGGCCGACTGGTCTGCCATGAGTTTTTTCAGAGGTTTCCTCATGGTAATGTAAGTCACTGCTTGCAAACTTATAAGGCGAATTCTGGGCCAGTATTAATCCTCTGAACCTTACCCACACTTCCTATGTTCCATAAATATCTCGTCTCACCTATCCTTAATGCACTTGTACATACAAGTGTATCCTCTGATCTGGCTGAAGGAGTTAATTCCAAACTCAAGCTGCCCGCCTCCCTGACACATACTTCAGGGAGGAATGAAACACGTGTGTTTCCTTTCCTTTTCCTTTTCTAAGCTGCACTGATGAGATCTAATAAGATCGAAACAGCTGTATGCAGATTTTGAGTCGGGGTGACTTGATAATTTCTATTTTCTATAATTCACCGTTGGATTGTGAATGCAGATTTTGCTTTGTGGAATACGTATAACCAGCTTCCTTGGAAAGTTGTATGATAATTTTTAAATTATTAAAGAATTTTCCTTGTTCACTTTATGTAAAGTTTATTTCATTGTACCTGCTATTTAATTTATAATACGTAATACATCGAAAGGAACTTTTTCTCAATCGGGTGTCCAATGACAGTTTTCTTCTTTTTTGTGCAGATATTGGCCATTATCTGTATATTTCGCATAAATTCAAATACACATTTGCCTAAGACAATCTATATGCCTAATTTCATATTATCTGCATTTTATTTAAATGTTTCTTTAGATTTAGTCAAAGATATTACGGTAGATTTCGAACGTATAGGTAATTGAGAAATAATTGTAATAATGTTCCATTAAATTTCACATTCAAAATGTTTCAAATTAACGTGACAATTTTCGAATCATATGTCGACGCTTACTCAACTTCAGAAGCCGAATATTTTATCTGTATTAGTAGAATTCACTTGTGATATTGAAAGAATATTTTAAAAAACGATTTTCTGCTAAACTATAATCAAGCGAATTTTCTGACTTCAGATGAATTATTCACGGCAAAAACTTAGTAAGTAACTGAAATGAAATCAATTTTGACGAATACTAAATAAATACTTTCGTTTTACGCATTCTACATATAAAGTGTAGATAAAACTAGATAATCTGAGTTTCTACTGAGAATATTTTCTTCAAAGTGCAGGTGCATTTCCTGATAATGGATTGCACTTTATATTGTTACGAAAATGTCTAAAGCCGACTCTGTGTTCTCTGGAATATTCGATGAACGTTGAAGTAACCGCCCTCTTAATTCGAAGACTAGAACATTCTGGAAGCTTCTCGAAGGAATGACAAGACATATAAAAGCGACCATAGAAGAGACGAGAGCCAGTCTACAGTTACAGTTTACAGTGAACTACCGTGTTATTAAAGAAGAACGAAGCTGGTGTTTTTGGAAGTAGTGACAGTTATTGAAAAGTGTGGTTATTTTAAAATTCCTGTTTTGTAAATAAATACCCATTTGTTTATTAATTAAATTTAGTTATTGGAAATCATCCTAGCGAACCCGAATTCGTAACAACTGGTGTCAGAAGTGTGGGATGCCAATAACCAGAGAGATGGAATCGATGATGGAAAAACTAATGCAAAAACTCGCCGAACAACGTCAACAGGAGAAATTGGAAGAACAGAAACGTCGAGAACAGGAGAAATTGGAAGAACAGAAATGTCGAGAACAGGAGAAATTGGAAGAGCAGAAACGTCGAGAACAGGAGAAATTGGAAGAGCAGAAATGTCGAGAACGGGAGAAATTAGAAAAACAAAAACGCCGAGAACAAGAAAAACTAGTTGAGCAGAAACGTCGGGAGCAAGAATTACAAGGATTACAGAAAATTCTGGAAGATCTGGACAGAGGTAGGAAGGAGGATAATGAGAAATTGAGAGGTGAAACATGTGAAGGAAGACCTGGAGGACCAATTGCATAACTTAGAAAAGCGAATATCAACAATGGAAAAAAATGAATCAAAAGTAACGTCAAATCAAGTTCCCAAACTGAAAGTTTCGAAGCCACCTACTTTTGATGGAGATTCTTCCTGGCCAATATTCAAACGGCAGTTTGAAGCAGCAGCCCAAGCTAATGGTTGGACAGATAAAATGAGAGCAGTAGAACTGGTTTTGTCCCTCAGAGGTAAAGCTGCAGAACTGTTACAAAAATTGTCAGTAAAAGAGCAGGAAGATTACATAACTCTAATAAAATCCCTAGAGTTGAGATATGGTGATGATCATAAAGAAATGTTGTATCAGGCTCAATTAGAAGGTAGGCATCAATTGGCAAATGAATCACTGCAAGAATTTCAGGCCGAAGTAGAAAAGTTGACTCGGTTAGCCTACCCAATGGCTCCAGATGATATCCTTGAGCAATTGAGTGTCAAATCTTTTGTTAATGGGTTAAAAGACACCGACCTGATTCAACATCTGAAAATTTTGAGACCTAGAACAGGAAATGATGCTTTAGTGAGGGCTCTAGAATTTGAAACAGCAAAATTAACATCTTGTAATAACCGAACAACACACAGAGCTCGAAAAGTGGAAGTAGAGGAAAATAAAACACTTGGAGTAGATATATTAGAACGGTTAGACAAACTCATTTCTTCCTTTGAAAAGAACCGAGTATCTTTTAAGGGTGAATGTTACTCGTGTGGAAAATATGGACACACTAGTAGAGAATGTCGTTCAAGAATGAACAGAGGAAGAGATGATAATAGAAACAAAAGAATAATCGATTTAAGGAGAACTACCATTGATTTCAATAACCAAGCAACACACAGAGCTCGTAAAGTGGAAGTAGAGGAAAATAAAACACTTGGAGTAGTATTAGAACGGTTAGACAAACTTATTTCTTCCTTTGAAAAGAACCGAGTATCTTTTAAGGGTGAATGTTACTCGTGTGGAAAATATGGACACACTAGTAGAGAATGTCGTTCAAGAATGAACAGAGGAAGAGATGATAATAGAAACAAAAGAATAATCGATTTAAGGAGAACTACCATTGATTTCAATAACCAAGCAACACACAGAGCTCGTAAAGTGGAAGTAGAGGAAAATAAAACACTTGGAGTAGTATTAGAACGGTTAGACAAACTTATTTCTTCCTTTGAAAAGAACCGAGTATTTTCTAAGGGTGAATGTTACTCATGTGGAAAATATGGACACATCAGTAAAGAATGTCGTTCCAGAATGAACAGAGGCAGAGTTAGTAACCGAAACAGAGGAATAATCAATTTAAGGAGAACTACCATCGATTTGAATAACCGAGCAACACACATATCTCGAAAAGTGGAAGTAGAGGGAAACAAAACACCTGGAGTAGATATGGACAAAATTATTTCTTCCTTTGAAAAGAACCGAGTAATCTTTAAGGGTGAATGTTACTCATGTGGAAAATATGGACACACTAGTAGAGAATGTCGTTCCAGAATGAACAGAGGCAGAGGAATAATCGATTTAAGGAGAACTACCATTGATTCGAAACAGGGATGGACGACAGAAGGATTAATTGAGGCACAGGAACAAGATCCTGACATAAAGCATCTTAGAGAATGGAAAAGACTCGACCATAGACCCACCTGGAAAGATATTTCAACAATGAGCGCTAAAACGAAAGCACTGTGGGCGCAATGGGATTCCTTAATTCTTGAAAATGGGTTACTCAAGAGGAAATGGGAAAGTCCGGATGGTAAAGAAATCAAAACCCTCTTAGTGGTACCAACCAGCAAAGTGCAAGAACTTCTACAGGAAATCCACGGTGGAAGCTCAGGGGCCCATTTTGGCGTGAATAAGACAATTGCAAGGATAAGGGAAAGATTTTATTGGGTCTACTGCCGTGATGACGTAGAAGCTTGGTGCAGAAAATGTCCAACATGTGCAGCCACTAAGGGACCCTCAAAGAGAACTCATGGAAAAATGGAGAAATACAACGTAGGGCTTCCATTTGAAAGAATTCCTATTGATGTTGCCGGGCCTTTTCCAACTTCTAATGATGGAAATAAATACATACTGGTTGTCATGGATTACTTCAGCAAGTGGCCTGAAGCCTATGCTCTTCCGAACCAAGAGACTGAGACTGTGGCACGTGTACTGGTAGATCAGTTCATATCCCGATACGGAGTTCCACTGGAATTGCACTCAGACCAGGGGCGAAACTTCGAAAGCGAAGTTTTTAAGAAAGTGATGGAGATATTGAACATCCGAAAGACCAGAACCACTCCATTACATCCACAGTCTGATGGAATGGTGGAAAGATTCAATCGCACCATGGATCAATACCTGTCGAAGGTTGTGGCTGATCACCAAAAGGATTGGGACAGACATTTGCCAGTAATGCTGATGGCTTATCGAGGATCGGTTCATGATTCGACAGGTCATACTCCAGCAAAGATACTCTTTGGTAGAGAATTACGTTTACCATGTGATTTGCTGTTCGGTACTCCCGAAGATAGACCATTGGAAGTAAAGACTTATGCAGATGAATTGAGACTGCACCTAAGCAAGATCCATGAGTACGTCCGGGATAAGATAGATGCTAGTACTGACAGAATGAAGACCAGATACGATTTGAGGGCGAACTCAGCCGGATTTAAAGAAGGAGATTTAGTATGGTTGTACAATCCCCAGCGAAAGAAAGGGTTATCACCTAAATTGAGCCAGAATTGGGAAGGAGCCTATAAAGTCACAAAGAGGATAAGTGATGTTGTCTACCGAATCCAACGCACTCCTAGGACGAAGCCTAAAGTTGTACATTTAGATAGGCTAGCAAAGTATCACGGTGGAGGTGTATCAGAAGATTTTGATCGGGACGATCAAACTTAAGAGGGGGGCAGTGTTACGAAAATGTCTAAAGCCGACTCTGTGTTCTCTGGAATATTCGATGAACGTTGAAGTAACCGCCCTCTTTTAATTCGAAGACTAGAACATTCTGGAAGCTTCTCGAAGGAATGACAAGACATATAAAAGCGACCATAGAAGAGACGAGAGCCAGTCTACAGTTACAGTTTACAGTGAACTACCGTGTTATTAAAGAAGAACGAAGCTTGTGTTTTTGGAAGTAGTGACAGTTATTGAAAAGTGTGGTTATTTTAAAATTCCTGTGTTGTAAATAAATACCGATTTGTTTATTAATTAAATTTAGTTATTGGAAATCATCCTAGCGAACCCGAATTCGTAACAATATTGTTTCAACTGTGTTCAAACCTTTTCTATGACCACAGAACATTACAGATTTAAAAATGGAAAGAAGAAGAAAGAAAGTATAACTAATCAATGTCAATGTCAAATTTCCTAGGAAGTCTGAATCTGGAAAGTATGGTTATATCATAAAATTCACTGAATTTGATTATGTGATGTATAAATACTTCTCAAACCTAACATATTTTATTAAAATTCTGTCTTCAGTTTGACATGGCCCATCGAATATTGTCTAGTAGTAGAAAGCTTGAAAAATTAATTCAAAATTTCAAGTTACACAACTTGAGCAACTCTGGGGTAATAAATGTTTGCTTGGCCTATACTAATTTATGATAATTGATTTAACATTTCAGAAACTTTCAACCTTCAAATCAGTATTAAATGAGTGGAGATTGTTTTGTGAGAAACCTCCGAAAGGGTTTGAAAAGTATTTCAAACCTGGTGGAAGTAAGCAAGTAGCTAAGGATGCTAAAGCGGAGAATAAAGGAGCTAAAGAGGCAAAAGAAAAGGAGGGCAAACCTGAGCCTAAAGTAGAACCTAAACCATCAACAAGCTCAACTAATGGTCAACAAGGAAACAAGCCTTATGACCAGTGGGCCTTTGGACTTTTTGGAGGAACAGGAAACAGGTACTTGATATTGCAAAATCAATATAGCTATCATTCGAAAACATGCAATTTTCAGTACATTTTTGAGATTTTAGTTAGTTCACCTCAAACAAAAAGGGTGACTATTCACTTTGAGTTCCATATCACAATTATTTTTGATTTTTAATACACTCACTTTCCATTTCTACAATTTCACATTGGTAGAAATATTATGAGTAAGTACACGTATGTCGTATGTACTGCTTTTTTTAATGTGCATTGCATATCCCACAGTTACTTTGGAGACTTGTTATCCATACATTTCCATTTATTAGAATTTTCCGGTATTTGTAAAATATAATTGATGATGGAATAAATACATTTGCACCTTTTTGGTCCCTGCGTTTATTAGGTATTTTACATATATTAATGTACAAAGTAAAACCTGTGTGCAGCAAATCTCTTGTCATGAAGGTCAAGTTTTTTCCTCATTTTATCTCTTACATACGAATTTTTAAACTCCTAAAACAATTTGGAGGAGAGGTAGAGGAAGGCAAAAGCTCAAAAACCACATAAAAGCATGGCAAGTATCTACATTTAACTGTCGGAGATTAAGGACAATCATTGAAACCCATAAAGGATATTTCATTTATATCAACTCAATCCATGAACCAAATTTCAGCATATTAAAATGTAGAGGTGCTCAAAACTATGAGAGTTCAAGAAATCTCTACATACAAAAGGCAGAAGTTAGTGATAAAAATTTATACACCAAAAGGCACTTCCATGACATCAACTCAATACAATTACCAATTATTTTAACCCTCTAACATAATTTGGAGGGTTTCTGAGTGCTTCTTTATTAGCTTCAACTACAGAATACTTAAAATAATTTGTATATCTCTGCAAATTGCAGGTCAAGGCTGTAAAACTGTTAAATCTTCAAAAATATAACTAATAATTTCTTTATACCGCATTTTCTATCCACAATTATATTTAAAATTATTTTGTTGGGTTCACTTCTTCAAGTATCACATTTAAATAGATAATCTTTTGATGATTTTTTGAATTTAAGAAGTCCAAGGTTTTTCAAACAATATATACAAATCAGGCCATAGAGTTGAAGTGGCCTAGGTGAAATTTTTACATATGATATTTTTTCGTCGTGTATTTCAATTTATTTTGATTATCAACCTTTGATGCAGATGTGGGCTAAAACTTGAAAATGTTTATAATAGATGGAGGAATTATCTATCTACCTTTTTTTTGTGTCACGAATAGGGAATTATTCATATATCTTATGAATATTATTTTGATGATGGATTGTTTTATAGGGGTAGTGGTGGTAAACCATTTGGAGATAACGAAAGAGATCGATGGTATATGTTAGGAGCTGGCGTAGCCATAGCATTTTTAGCTACTATAACACTATATGAAATGGGATATAAAGAAATTGGCTGGAAGGAGTTTGTACATTCGTAAGTATTTTGTTGAAGAAAGTTATTCCACAAAACTTAAATTAGATAATTTTCATTTTAATTCTTTCTGCATGTAGCTTTTTGTTGTGCAATGAACATACATCTATGAGTAATATTTGCAAATACATCTGCAATTTTAATACTTTAAAAAAGGTTGTGATTAAACATTTGTGATAACTTTATTGTACCTTAAATTGTTTGAAAGCTAATGAAGCTATAGTCCGTCTTTATGTCATTTAAATCGTAATGTATAAAAACAAGAATATTTTTATATGAGAGAGAGTCTTAACCTTAGAATTTTCGTTCATTGAAGCATTAGGGGATTTTAGATGACAATCCGAAAGGAATTTATTGAATCTTCTAGAAAGTTTCATTACCTTCCTTCAAAATGAAAAATTGTGAAATAAAATTTTATTCTTCTGAATTTTATTGGCATTCATTCAACTTGATTACTTATTGAAACTTCTACTAATCAAGTTCCTGTGAATAGTTAGCTCCGTAAAAAAATCCATTTGACATTTACAATATATTGAAGGCCAAAATGTATGAAAAATATATTATGATGAGAAACAATTTAGAATACAGGAAAAATAGTATATACATGGCACTTCGGTGAAAAATGTAATTTATTAGTATTAATATTATTTCTATAAAATTTTTACTCAAAGGAATTTTCAGAGTCTAGACTTAAGACTTACTTTAGTATTATTGTTTTATTGTTCATTGTTTTATTTTCACATTAATTTGCTAAGTATTTGATTTCTTTGTATAGAATAACATTCTCAGAATTCTATAAAGTATAGTTTTATTGTATTCAATGTTCAATGAGTTAGTTGATGGTTTATTTATGGTGGCATTGAGGGTGTTGTAATATTTCACTGGAAATAAGTAATTCGTAGTTAAATAATCCATATTGAATGCTTTCAGATATTTAGTCAGAGGTGTTGTTGAGAAATTGGAAGTTGTGAACAAAAAGTGGGTACGAGTTAAACTCAGTCCTGGAAATAATGTAGATGGGGCAGTAAGTTTTTCATAGTATTAGTATTTATTGTAGTATTTTATGATAGTAAGGCAATTATGAATAATATAACTATATATGAAATCATTACTCCACATATTTATCATAATTTTCATAACAAATAATCACTCAACTGTTGAGTGGGTATTGCTTGAAAATTTGAGTGAATAATTAATATAAAAAATATTTTTCATGAATTTCAATGCTTTGATACCATCCATAATCAAAATTGCAGACATGTCAGTTTAAAAATAAAGATTACTTTATTAACATTAATTTAACATCTTATATGTAAAATGGTCAGAATGGTAGAAATATAGAAAAGTATAATATTTTTATAGAAATTAGTTCTAGGCATGTGTAGTGATTCTCTAACTATCGATCATTTAAAACATAGGACATTATTACTAACATTCACACATGTTTATTCAAGTTGTACTTATTTTTCAAATTATGAGTAAATTTGAAATAATTGTACTAAAGTTTTTTCTACTGTTTGAATTAATTTCTGTTTGCTAATTCGATTATTATAATTTATTTTTCC
This sequence comes from Cynegetis impunctata, assembly GCA_030704885.1. Classification (NCBI taxonomy): domain Eukaryota; kingdom Metazoa; phylum Arthropoda; class Insecta; order Coleoptera; family Coccinellidae; genus Cynegetis; species Cynegetis impunctata. The sequence goes on from JARQZK010005076.1 coordinate 593,921, forward strand.
CTATGGAATACCAGATGGCACAAAGTGGTATCCCAAACATAGTAAAGTAAGTTAAAAATATGAATAAAATTGAAAGTTATAGTTTAAAAGTGTAATTTGTGGGTACTTTTCTATATTTCTTTTGGGGATATTGAATCATTAATGGTTCCTATCTTTCTTAGTTTCAGTTATTTAGTAAATATATATAGGTACACCAAAATAAAAATTTTCATTGACAAAGTACAAATTCAAAATGTAAAAAGCTATAATTATCCAGGATTAACCATAGACGATAAGTTGGCATGGGATGACCACACGGATGCTATAGTGCGAAAATTGTCTGGACTAATTGCAGCTCTCCGTAAACTTTCTCCATATATGAATAACAAATGCAGAAAAATGATCTACTCATCATATTATATAGTCTCTGTTCTTACCTATACCATGCCAATATGGTCTAACACCTCGCAACATAGTTTAAATAGATTACAGAGGCTGCAAAACAAAGCAATCAAATCTATCTACAACTTGGATAATCATACACCAACAGAAACACTTTTTAAAAAATTTCCATACATGAATATCCTCAAATTAAAATACTTCGAATGCTGCAAATTCTTATTCAAAATACATAACAAACTCATCAAATCAAAAATAAATTTACGGAAACGAGCTGAAATACATGAACGCAACCTGAGAAATGCAAACACATTTTCCAATAATATGCTGAAAACTAATAAAGGCAAACAATCTCCTGTGTACTCATCGACTGTGCTTTTCAATAAATTACCGCAATCACCTCCACAACAAACTTCAAAAAATTTGTGAAAGAACTCGAACAATGCATTATTAAAAATGATTGTGGTTAATTTAGTTTATTTTTCTTATGAAGCTGATTAATTGATTTTGTGTATGAGAAATTTATGTTTATATTGTGTGTTTATAAACAACTATGTTATCAGCATTTCATGCTGCTTTATAGTTTATTTTCATAAATAAATAAAATAAATAAATAAATCTATCATACAAATATATTGTAATTATGAAAACACATTCGGACACTTTCAGACATAAGTCCATCTTGGGCACATAACTGACTAAAACAGAAATAAATGCAGAAATTATGGGTCTACTTTATTAAATAGTTTATGATATTCATGACATTCTCAAAAATTTTGAGAATTGAAATACAATGAATTTTATGACGAAACATAAACTATTCAATAAGGTCCTTTTTCTAATTAAAACAACAAACAAATATTTTTTTAAAATTTATTCATTTAGTAACAGCAAGAATACATATACATTTGTAGGTACTAGAAATCACATTGTACAAGAAAAGAAAATCCTAATTAATTTTAACAAAACAAAGTGTTGTCACTGCTGAAAGAAATTCGGCGCAGTATGTTATTTGACATACTGTTAACGAAAGAAAAAAAAAAAAAAACAACCCCATTTATATATATATATATATATATATATATATATATATATATAACTTTTTGATAACTAAGCAATAACAGGCTTGGTGAAGCTCAAAGAACTCGATTTTATTAAAAAGTTGACGTTTCGCCAAGACATTCAAGGCTTTTTCAAAACTTTTGAAATATTGAAATTTCTTTGACATTAAATTTATTGATTTGAAAAAATTTGAATAGTTAAAAAAGACTATTATGTTTCATCAAAAATTTTTTCGGCTGTGGCCGTTCTCTGTTATTTATAACGTGCTATTCAGTCCAATATTATCATTCAAATCTGTATGTTTATTATAAGTTTTCTTTACATATTATATTTTTACAGAATGTTCTCTGGTTCAACATTGGTAGTGTGGACTCGTTTGAAAGAAATCTGGAAAATGCACAGATTGATATGAATCTCGAACCACAAAATTTCATTCCTGTTATCTACAAAACAGAACTTGAAGCGGCTAACTTGACTGGGATCTTGCCGACACTCTTAGTAGTTGGCTTTCTGATCTACATGATGAGGCGATCCGCTGAAATGATGGGTGGAAGAAGGGGTAAACGAGGAGGCGGACTCTTTGGAGGTGTCATGGAGAGCACTGCCAAGATAATCAATCCAAGTGAAGTCGGTGTCAAATTCCGGTGAGTTGTAACAACTCTTTGCGTTCAAACTTAGGATCTTGATTCAATGAAAACTCATTAGGTCTTTTTCCTAGATGTGAACGTGAAGTTTCATTGCATAAATTATTTTATGCATTTCTGTTCTTCCAAAGATGAAATAGGTTCGATATTAACATAATGCAAATTATTTCATATTTGTGCATAATTAATATATGAAATTAATTCTGTGGTATAATTATACTCAATAACAACATTTTTCTGTTACAATCTTCTTGGCTAAATAAACCAGATTTCATTCAGAAGCTAAGTATATAGTTAAGTGTAATAAAGGGCATCAAATATGATTATTTAAAGTTTTATTTATCATTAAAGCTATTTTATTTACATATATAAACAATCACATGTGACTACATGTTAGTATTTTGTTTACAGCTCATATTTTTCTAAATATTAATAAACATAAAAGCCTTTCTGGCTTGTTTTTTTTTTTTTAATGTATTTATTAACCCAAATGAGACTAAAAGTCTATAACAGGTACAAATAAAATTTAACAGCGCATGCTCCAAAACAAAAAATCAAAAATTTAACTAAAAATTATAACAAAAATGAAAAAAAATTAATAACGTTTCAGTCTTCATCTCCTATTTACTATGAATTGTTTTGCTTCCTTAATAAACATATTCAGGTTGACCGCTCTTTTAATTCTGTCTGGCAGGTTGTTATACCATTTTACTGCCTGGCTGGTTATTCGTTTTTTTCCCAGGTTAGTGGCTGACGGCAATATATGAAAGTGTTGATTTGTTCTGGTGTTATAGCCATGAAACTCACTATTTGACTTCAGATCAATATCTGTTTCGATCAGATTATTTTCAATCTTGAATATTAGTTTTATACTGTCCAATTTAATTATTTCAGTCACTTTAAGCAAGTTCAGTTTATCATACATATAGTCTGTGTTACTTCTTGTTGGTAGTTGAAATAAAATTTTCAAGGCTTTGTTCTGTGTTACCTGAAGTTCTTTTAAATCTGTTTCATTACATTGACCCCAGAAAGCAGCCAGATAACTTAGATGCGTGTTGATATAAGCGTAATATGCATCATATTTTGATTTCAAATTCAGATACTGTGTATTTTTCCGTATTTGTTGTGTGCAATTGAATATTTTCTTCTTCAGTAATTTTATATGATCTTTATACTTCAGTTGATTATCTAATATAAATCGTAAATATTTTGCACTATTTACTTGTTCGATTTCTTTATTTTCGATTTTTAGGCATATCTTTTTATTCTTTAAATTGTTGAAGATCATATATTAGTCAAAAAGTCAATAAAGTATGAAACGTTATACTGTTTGAAAAATATAACGGAAGACATTAATGCGGAAGTAGCGGGAATATTCATACCAAAAGAAAAATTAATAGTCTTTTCCACATATAAAGCTCCAAGTGCAGATCTGGACGTGTTTCTGGAAAGAATAGAAGAAATTTTAGATCAGATTTCCGATCAGGAGACGTATAGAGGCTGCAAATTAGTAGTAGCAGGGGATTTCAACGTTGATACATTGAAGAATGACAAAAGCAAAAATGCGATAACGTGCTTTTTTACCCAATATAACATGAAAGCTACGATGAATGAACCTTCGCGAGTAACAAAGGAAACTTCAACATGCATCGATTACATCTACTGCAATTTTAGAGTAACAAATTGCAGCACTATAAATCTCCACATGAGTGACCATTATGGGCAGTGCATAAAATTTCCACCCGAAAACATTAATCTATCCTCTCCCATTGCCAAACTAAAAATAAGATGTATTACCACAGAGGGGACACTAAATATTAGTAGAACTCTGGAGTCCATAGACTGGAATAAGCTACTGGCTGATAAGAACGGGGAACATGCATTTGAGTGCTTTTTTAGCATATTCAAGACATTGTTCGATGATCACTTTCCAGAAAAAGAGCTTAAGAACAGGAAAATACCAGACGAGAAAATAAAACATAACACTAAAGAATGGGAAAATAAACTAAATATCTTGGACACAATATTTAAAGTAACAAAATCTGATCACATATATAAGTTGTATAAAAAATGCAAAGATCTTCTTAGAAGAACAATTGAAGAAAATGTAAGAAAACATAATGATAATATCATTGAAAGTGCTAGTAATAAAACCAAAGCCATGTGGTCGATCATAAAGAGAGAAACTGGTAAAAATGGTATAAGAAATTTAGAGAACCGAATTGATGCCAATGAGTTCAACATTTATTTTGCAACTATAGGCGAAACTATCACGAAAAATCTACAATCAGACACAAACAGTAATGAAAGAGCAATGCAATTTTTGAAAAAATCATCACACATCATAACAGAATTTAATAACTTTCAACCGACATCGGAATTTGAAATACTTACAATTATTTCCGATTTGAAGAGTAGTTCAACCTTAGATATATATGGTATGAATACGAAATTCATTAAAATGATTGGAACATCGATAGCTCAACCCCTAGAAACTGTGTTTAATAAGTGTATAGAGACAGGATGTTTTCCAAAAGAACTTAAAATAAGAAAATCGTTCCCATATTCAAAAAGGATGATACCAACAATCCCTCAAATTATAGGCCAGTATCCATTCTACCAGTATTATCTAAAATATTAGAGAAAATCATGAAAAACCAGCTGTTGACATATTTCGAATCAAATCAAATGATAACAAACCAACAGCATGGTTATAGAAAGTGGAGATCAACTACAACAGCAATAATAGAAATAGTGGACGGCATTCTCTGTGCAATGGACGAAAATTGGATGTCAAAAATAACATGCCGAGACACCACTAAAGCGTTTGATAGCATAAACCATCAACTAATAATAGAAAAAAATCAACACCATGGTATTCGAAATTTGGCTCTCAAGCTAATATCATCATACCTACATAATAGACAACAATCAGTGACTTGGAATAATAAAAATTCCGAAAAGAGAAATATAGAGTTAGGAGTGCCTCAGGGCTCTATTCTAGGCCCATTATTGTTCATAGTTTTCATAAATGATATAAACATAAAAATCAACCATACAAACGGTAAAGCTTCAACACACCTATTCGCTGATGACACCGCCCATCTGCTGAAAGGAAAAACACAAACCCATTTAGAGCAAATAGAAATGGAAGTAACACAGGAGTGTGAAGAATGGTTCAGGTGTAACTCTCTAAAACTACATCCTGAAAAAACGCAACATCTAGTATTCGCTAATAATAATAAGGTATCCAACTTGAAACTTCTTGGAATTTATTTGGATGGTAGCCTATCCTGGGAAACTCATGTAGAAGAAACAAAAAGAAAACTAACAACAGCGCTTTATTCATTAAGAACAATAAAAAAGGTGTGTTCAGAAAAGGTGGCCTTGATAACTTACTTTGCTTATTTCCATGCAATAATTTCATATGGAATACTGCTTTGGGGAACATCAAGCTATTCATTGGATTTAATGATACTGCAGAAAAAAGCAGTGAGGATTTTATATTCTTTAAAGCAAAGACAAAGCTGTAGAGCAGCTTTCAAACAGCTGAAAATACTTACCGTGCCTTCACTGTATATCCTGGAATGTGTCACTTATGTCCACAAAAATCTGGATAAGTTTCCAAAGAATGGAACATTTCAAAACTTCAACACAAGAAACAAAAGACAACTTCTAATTCCTTTATACACAAAAAAAAAGTCTCAGCAAGGAATCGACTATTGGGGACCAAGACTATACAATCACCTACCAGAGGAAATGAAAACAAGACCACAGACATGATCCAAATTTAAAAATACAATTAAAGACTTATTATTGACAAGAACATTATACAACCTAGATGAATTCTTTGAACTGTTTTAAGGAGCTACATACATATATTTTGTAGATACTAATTCTCTGTGACCTGGCATGTAAATATTTGATGCTGTAGTAATAAATTATTATTATTATTATTATAGTTACATTTGTCTTTGTTCAATTTTATGTTATTCAATGCTGTCCACTCGCAGATCTTATCCAATTGCTCTTGTATTTGAACTCCCATAATTTCAATATCATCACCAGTTATCATTAGAACTGTATCATCAGCGTACAAAGAGATATTCTGTTCTGAATTACCAACAGTTATGTCATAACATGTGTTTGATAATTATGTATATTTGTTACAGTCCTAGTGTCTCTCAACAATAATCAGGAAGTAGAGTGAGTTTCATCTTGTACATAATGGTCATTGTGCTGAGACAAAGCAGTTGGTGTACAGACAGTAATGCTGTTAAATATTCGCCCTATCTGTATTCCAATTGTACCCTATATTACAAGTATTATTTTCTCTGTTATGTTTAACAAGAACAACCGATGATTGTGGTTAAAATGTAATAGAATAACTAGTAGATTGATTTTCTTTGCAATTTTATTAGTTGAGTATTATGCTTGTTTAGAAACAATCAAATGTTCGTCAGTTATGTATATATATATATATATATATATATACATATATATATACATATATATATATATATATATATATATATATATATATATATATATATATATATATATATATATATATATATATATATATATATATATATATATATATATATATATATATATATATATATATATATATATATATATATATATATATATATATATATAAATATATATTAATATATTTAAATATATATTTATATATATATATATATACAGTGTTGACCACCAGGAATCAATCGATATCTCAGAAACTGAATGTAGGAAAAATTGGAAATTTTGGAAACTGGCTAGATGTCTTGGGGCCTATTCGGCTAAAATATTTTCATTTATTGGGAAGTTCCGGTTATGCCGGAAATAGACCTTAAGTCCTATATAATTATATTAGGACTTGCAATCGTCATTTTTGACATAAAAACTTAAATATGTCAAAAACGCTTAGACTTAGGTATAGGACATGATGCATAGAATCTGCCTAGAATCTTGGGTAGAATTAAAAAATATAATAATATATAGGGTGTCCCATTTAAAATAAGCGACTCAGGGTATATTTCCGGCATAACCGGAAATGCTCAATAGATGAAAATATTTTAGCTGAGTAGGCCCTAAGACATCTAGCAAGTTTCCAACATTTCAATTTTTTTCTAAATCCAGTTTCTGAGATATCGATCGATGCATTTCCTGGTGATCCACCCTGTATATTACATTTACACTGCCGCCATTTTTATGTAGATACTTGTGTTTTCATTTATAGATTTCTTCAAAGTAAAAATAATCTCCAGCAGTTCCCAACGACTTTGGTGAAGAGGATCTGCTATTCACGCGTTTGTTAACTATAAAATTTTCTGTATGACCTTTAGTAGCTATAGCATTAAAATCATTTTTAATTATCAAACATTTCGGTTTTTTAAATTTCAAACTTGAATTATTCTGTGTTAGCCATTTATACGATACTTTCATTTTTTCATTCAAGATCTGCATTACTTCATCAACATCATTACCCATCAAATATAACAACATGTTGTCAGCAAAAAACTGAACCTTAAATCGTTTTAAGTAGCTGACAATGTCATTGATGTAGAGTGTAGACAATGGAACATATTAGTCCCCAAATCTGTTCTCAGAAATACACCGAATATATATAAAATAATTGATTTTGTATTCTTCCTTTTGAAATCATATATTTCAAGGATCATATTCCATCTTCTTTCTTTTCAGAGACGTTGCAGGGTGCGAAGAAGCTAAAATAGAAATCATGGAGTTTGTGAATTTCTTGAAAAATCCGCAACAGTATATTGATCTAGGAGCTAAAATACCTAAAGGGGCAATGTTGACAGGTAAAAAGTTTGAAATCGGATGATTGCAGTGTGGAAGTTCAGTATAATGTCACTCTACTATTAAGTTGTATTTTAAACATGTGGATTTTAGTTTATAAATTACACTCGCAGATTTTATAAAACATTCAAAGAATATGTTCTTTTCTAGGACCCCCTGGAACAGGAAAAACATTACTCGCCAAAGCCACAGCTGGAGAGGCACACGTGCCGTTTTTGTCGGTGTCTGGTTCCGAATTCTTAGAAATGTTCGTCGGCGTTGGTCCGTCGAGAGTGCGCGACCTCTTTTCCATGGCGAGAAAGAACGCACCTTGCATCCTCTTCATCGACGAAATTGACGCGGTGGGACGCAAGAGGGGCGGTAGGAATTTCGGAGGCCATTCGGAGCAAGAGAACACTCTAAATCAGTTATTGGTGGAAATGGACGGTTTCAATACCACCACTAACGTCGTTGTCTTGGCCGCTACCAACAGGGTCGATATCTTGGACAAAGCCTTGATGAGACCAGGAAGATTCGACCGGCAGATTTTCGTTCCAGCACCAGACATCAAAGGACGCGCGAGCATCTTCAAAGTGCACTTGGAACCATTAAAGACGGAATTGAATAAGAACGATTTGTCCAGGAAGATGGCAGCACTTACGCCTGGCTTCACCGGAGCTGATATAGCTAATGTGTGTAACGAAGCAGCTCTAATAGCTGCTAGAGATTTAAATGAATCGATCATCATGAAAAATTTCGAACAAGCTATCGAAAGAGTTGTTGCCGGTATGGAAAAAAAGACCAATGTTCTTTCACCTGAAGAAAAGAAAACGGTGGCATACCACGAAGCTGGGCATGCTGTAGCCGGTTGGTTCTTGGAGTTCGCCGATCCTTTATTAAAAGTCTCGATTATTCCTAGGGGAAAAGGCTTGGGTTACGCTCAGTATTTACCAAAAGATCAATATCTTTATACCAAGGAACAGCTATTCGATCGGATGTGTATGACTCTAGGTGGGAGAGTGTCAGAGGAATTGTTCTTCGGAAGAATAACAACAGGGGCGCAGGATGATCTACAAAAAGTTACGCAAAGTGCTTATGCCCAGATTGTACATTATGGTATGAACGAAAAAGTGGGCAACGTGAGTTTCGAGATGCCTAGGGAAGGTGACATGCAATTGGAAAAACCTTATTCAGAAAATACCGCGCAACTAATAGATCTCGAAGTAAGAGATTTAATAACAAAGGCTCACAAGAGGACAACAAAACTACTTACTGAACACAAGGATTTAGTGGCTAAAGTGGCTGAACGATTGTTACAGCGCGAAGTTATAAGTAGAGACGATATGATCGAGTTGTTAGGTAAGAGACCCTTCCCGGAAAAATCCACTTATGAGGAGTTCGTAGAAGGTACTGGCTCATTTGAAGAAGACACCACATTACCGGAAGGTTTAAAAGACTGGAATAAATCGAAAGAGAAGAAAGGGGATCCTGCTGTAACAACAAATACTTGATCTTTTGCTGTATATAGAAGTTATAAGGAACTACTGTGTAACTTTGTAGTTATAAAATTTGGTTTGTTTGGTTAATATATCTCTGAAATTGTTCACTTAGACACTGTTTTCATTAAGTTAAAGATGATGGTGAAAATAAATAAATTCTTTTATAAGGTTTTTAGTTTTTAGTAGGGTATTTTCAGACAAGAATTTTAGTCTATTGAGCATCGAAATTCGCTTTAAAAAGCTTTTTCCAGATTTCTTATGTGAAAAGTGGAAAATATTGATTAAATACACTGTTTTATATAATTTTATTTAATACTACTCTATTTGTAACTGAACTACGTCAGTGAAAAGTTTTAGGTATTGTAGAATCGTTGATATTAGGAAATATAGAATATTTCATATTGCGAATGAAGAAATCTTATTTAAAATTGAAAGCTCCAAAAGTTTCATTTCTGCAGGTTTTGTTATTAACTTGATCGCAGCACTTAGTTTTTGAAAAATCCTTTCGGATCAATCTTTTGGAGAGTTAAAAATATGTTGATACATGATTATCTCTTTTCTTTTATGTATCTTAAAATACATAAATTTTTTAAAAATCAGTTTATTCTGTAAATTTTGTAGGTGTTCATATATTTATTCATGAGGGGGCATCCAATAATTACGTGTGGTGTTTAGGGTGGGAGGGAGTCAAAAGAAATCTCACGTGGGGGAGGGCGTGGTCTCGGCAAATATCACGTAATTTTTTTCCCGCAAGAAACAGTATAAAATTGCGAGAAAACTGGGTTAAATTAAGTAAAAAATTATTCTCCACTAAAATATGGCTAAATCATACATAATAATATTCATCGCGGCTTAATTATGCACTGATAGAAGAATTTATTAACGACAAATAAATTACATTTGTTTGGAAACAATTTATTCATTTACTACTATTAACAACTTCTTACATTATTCGTTAAATGAATTAATGAATATTTATTGACAGTAAATAAATTTTTTTTTGGCAAGAATATTTCTTTTTCATAACTGAGATTGAATTCTCGCACATCACTTGGTGAAACATCATAAAGAATAAAGTATAAACTTTAAAATAAAAACACTTGGCTTATGTTTCACAATATAAAAAATATTCAGATACTGTATTTAGCAGTAATAAAAAGTCGACATGTTTCGAGCTATGAACTCATTATCAAGACTGACTACAGGAGAGTATTGCATCGTAATTTATAAAACGGACAAAAGCAAAGGTGATACCTGAAAATCAATTTGTTCGTTTACAAGGGGTAATTGACTATTATGGGCGGAACTTATTTCGAGAATTTCGAGAAGGTCAAGACGTTTACCCTTGTTACCTGAATGTAACAATTTGCTTTTGTTAAAATCCAGGAAGTGATTGAATTTTATACAATGTTCAGAGAAGCCAGTGGTATTTTTGTTTTGTAAAATTGACTTTTTATGTTCTTCAACACGAATATTTATATTCCTTCCTGTCTGTCCAATATAGAAAGCAGGACATTCGTCGCAAAATATTTTGTAAATACCACTGTTTTCTCCGATGTTAGATTTTTCTTTGTTATTGACCAAGAATGACTTCAAGTTTCTTTTATTTGTACAAATTGTTTTAACGTTATTTTTCGATAGTCTGTTACAAATTTTGCTACTCAAATTAGGCAATTATGCCTAATTTGTTACATTCAGGTAACAAGGGTAAGCGTCTTGACTTTCTCGAAATTCTCGAAATAAGTTCCGCCCATAATAGTCAATTACCGTTTGTAAACGAACAAATTGATTTTCAGGTATCACCTTTGCTTTTGTCTGTTTTATAAATTACGATGCAATACTCTCCTGTAGTCAGTCTTGATAATGAGTTCATAGCTCGAAACATGTCGACTTTTTATTACTGCTAAATACAGTATCTAAATATTTTTTATATTGTGAAACATAAGCCAAGTGTTTTTATTTTAAAGTTTGTACTTTATTCTTTATTTCTTTTTCATATACCGTACGATGGGAAGATTATTCATAAAAAATAATGCTATAACTTTTTATAATAAATATACGACGCACTTATAATTTTCATTGAAAAAAAAATTCTGTATGGCTTATTACAACAATTGTTTTATTATTAATTTTATTTTCTTCACATTTCAATAAAATATTACTAATTTACTTAAACTAATAGAATTTTTTATTGAAGTTATGGCGGAATAAAAAGTGTTAAAGTAGTATTCACATTTGAGATCATACATCAGTCTCCGTTGATTGAATTAGAATGAATAGTTTTTCACAAATTTTAGAAGTTCCTATTTAGATATTTTATTGTTAAATCTCATTGTGATTCTATGCTACGTCATTAAAAATATTAAATACTAGTCTTAAATAAAAAAAATTATAAAAAAATGGTTTCTTTGAATGAATCTAACACAGATTTACTCATTTACATAATAACTATGCATTTAAAAAAATCTCACGTGAGATTCGAGGAGGGAGGAGGGGGTCGAGCAAAATCTCACATCTTACCAAGGAGGGAAGGGGGATCGAAAAATCGCTAAAATTATCTCATGTACCTAATTAATGAATGCCCCCTGATGAAGCTCTTTTTTTTTTGCAAAACGTCTTCTCCCAATAACATAGCGATCTTGGTGTAAGTGTAGTGTTACACTAATCTTCGCCTGGTTGAGCCTTGGGATAATTATTCAAACTATAATAACAATTTCACATTCTAGTCGTAAAAACAGTTACCTTCAGAATATTTCCTTAAGTACTACTATCTTTGAGTTACGAATGTGGAAAGGATAGTTTTCATTTATGACAAGAGTTAACTATTTAAATACTATTATTTTTTGTGAGTATACAATATGAATGTTTAATTTTGAGTGCTCTTCAAAATATTTTCAGTTATTTCTCATCGTGAAATTTATATGACTCCAACATGTTTTGTAGGATTTGAATATTGAAATTTATATTTATATATATATATATATATATATATATATATATATATATATATATATATATATATATATATATATATATATATATATATATATATATATATATATATATATATATATATATATATATATATATATATATATATATATATATATATATATATATATATATATATATATATATATATATATATATATATATATTCTTGATATCTTGACTCCATTTCCATAGGTTTTCTTGGGGTTTTTATCAATATATATATATATATATACAGAGTTCAGAGTGTACCTGTTGAGGAGGAGGGCGGATTCTGCTGAAATATAACAAGAAAATTACGTATCTTCAGAAAAAATGCCGGGACAACTCAACTTTTATCTTTTGAGGGGGACACATTTTGACAGAAATAACATCCCTATGGAAGTGGTAGCAACACTTTAACTTTTTTTGAAAGGAATAGCACAGAATTGTAAATAGTGGGAAAGGTACTTTTATTGTCTTCATGATTTTCCTAAAAAATTTTGTTTTACTCTAAATCATGCGGCGTAATTTTCCATTTAATAAGCAAAAGTATGGTTTTTCCACTGTTTACGACAAATGTCTGATAACAATTGTTTATACAGAGACTACGAAAAATGCCAAAAGTAAGTTTATTTCAATTTTCGGTAAATATGTAAATTTTTTATTTCAAATTAAATTTGTCCTGGCACACTCAGCTGTTCCACATCAGGAAAACGTTGGTTCAAAAATTCCCTCGCGGGAGAAGCGTAGGGCAGGGAAGCGCCATCTTGCCGGAAATTTAACAGTTCCTCATGAAATATTTCGTCATTTTTCAACAAATGCATTATCAATGGATAAAATGTGTTGCGTAGGAAGTTGGGGTAAACTTCTCCGTTTAAATTTTGGGGAAGTAAAAAAGGCCCCAGTATATGATTACCGTATATCCCAATTCAGATGTTAATCTTCTCCGGACTTTGTGTGTGCACCTCTCGAAATTCATTAGGATTTGTATCAGCTCACAAGCAGCAGTTATGGCGGTTCACAGTGCCGTTCAGTGAGTACATCATGAGTGTCTATCAATCGCTGTCTCATGTCCTCACAGAATTGCATACGTGCAACACTATCAACCTCATTCAGTTCGTGAACCAATTGATAACGGTAAGCATGATATTCATGTTGGCGAAGAATACGGTGCGTACTTGTTTGCAATATTCCCACGTTTTGAGCTAGTGAGCGAATGCTCTACTGTTTGTTTACTTCAACCTCCTCCAGCACAGCTTCCTCCATTTCTTCATTGGTCACTGTGCACTGACGGTTTGCGATTGCAGACCGACCCATTTGGACAAACTTATTGAAAAGCTTTCCATACATAAGTTTTGCCAACATTGGCTTGATTGAAAAGGTCTGCAGCAGCTTGGCAGTTGGTATTATTTTGATAGTATAAAGCAACTATTTCGACACGTTGAGTTGTGGTATAAACCATTATTATAATTCATCTCTTGTGGAAATGTGGAAATCTGGTAGATATCACACATCTGCTAAGCAACTTTTATTTTAAGAAAGAAAAATATTACGCATAATCAAAAAGCGGCGGATTTGATCAATTATGCAGCGTAAACCACGCTACAAATAAACGAGAGGATAGCTTCCCCTCTAACGGGTATGAATTGCTTTGAAAAAAGTAGTAATTTGTAACATTTCATATTATGGTTGTATTTCTCTAATTTCTGTATCAATAATGCAATTTTTTTTAAGCATTTGTCAAAAAAGGTATTAAAACCTTACTTTCACTTATTGAATGAAAAATAAAGCTGCAGGTTTCCAGTAAAACAAACAATTTCAGCAAAATCAGACAATAAAAGTACCTTTCTCACGATACAACACTTGGTGCTATCTGTTCCAAATATATAATTATATATATATATATATATATATATATATATATAATTATATATATATATATATATATATATATATATATATATATATATATATTATATATATATATATATATATATTATATATATATATATATATATATATATATATATATATATATATATATATATATATATATATATATATATATATATATATATATATATATATATATATGTATATATATATATATATATATATATATATATATATATATATATATATATACATATACATATACATACATACATACATACATACATACATATATATAAGAAAATCAAAGTAAAACAAGCACCCTAAGCTATTAATTTGTTTGAAAAATTTTTTTTTCACTTTCGAGTGTCTACCTTGAGACCTACAACTCCTATTTACAATATTCACAAAAACTATTCTCAGTCAATTAATCAATTCATCTATTCATCGAATTTTTTTTCTTTCATAAAATAGGTACCTACTTAACGAATTTGTTACCTATTCGAGGAATTAATCAATTGTTGCCCAGCAAGGATCAATAACATTAATTATGTTTTGTTTCCCAAGTAATTTAAATTTGATCCGCGACAGGACATGTTCCTGGGATTTTTCGTGCCTTTCCAGAGAACGTGATAAATTTTTTAAATCGTCAAATCCTAAGCGGCCCCAAACAGAGACATTTTCCCTAGTAAAAAGTAAACACTGCCAACAAAATGATTTATTTTTAACCTGTGATCCGGTTAGCCAAGGATGTCTCTCATAATTTCTGATATTAAAACCGCGATTCTGTTGTTTTGTTACGCTGCACCAAATTCTTTAATTCCGGGGTAGGTCGCAATGTTTTTATTGAAACTTTATTGTCTTAACTTAGTGCACTAAAGTTATGGGATAACAAATATTCCACTAAGTCACCATTGAAGTTTTTAAAATTACCTTCAGTAACCGAACTCGTTTTAAAAACAATACGCCAGCAAAATTAATTAAAAATCACCCACAAAATTCAAAACAAACTGATCACGATTAAGCCTCCACGTGCTTGCTAAGTGCATACGAATATCGTATGCTTTGAACCGAGCAGCTTGGTTCAATCGGTGTTGCCATTTACATGTGTTTTTCTTTTCTATTGCAATGAAGTATTCATTCGCAGTATTCGCACCGTTGTTTGCTTTTCTGTTGCAGGCATAATGAACGTTGAAAATATACCTTTTAAGCCTCTGCAGCGTTGCCAATGTTGAAATGAAATCTTGAAATGAATGAAATACAGTAAGCAGTAAATGTAAATACCTTCTATCGTAATTGATAAATAATATTATATAATGTAGGTTGAAAGGAAGGTAGGTGCATAAAATAATATGATTTTGATTAATATGAATATGCTGAATGCTGACTATTTAATATAGTATAGTAGTGATACACAGAATATTGAGGAGGCGGCTTAGCCTCCTTAGCCGCCTTCGAATAGCCGCCCCTGATATATATATATATATATATATATATATATATATATATATATATACATATATATATATATATATATATATATATATATATATATACATATATATATATATATATATATATATATATATATATATATATATATATATATATATATATATATATATATATATATATTCATATATATACAGTGGCGGGGCAATGCCTTAATTAATTTGATGTGGACAAGGTAAATTTCGCGAGGCCCTCTTCTACTGTCCCAACATGCATCGGCCCACTTTTGACAGCTACTATTTCATTAATTGTTCTCTGTATATTCCTTTTTTTTGTCGCAATAATCTCAACAAGTGTATATGTATATATATATATATATATATATATATATATATATATATATATATATATATATATATATATATATATATATATATATATATATATATATATATATATATGTGGTGAACTAGGACATTTATTTGAAACTAATCAAACAAACCTCCTAGCGGAGCTGGTTATACGAGTTCACGAAACATCGAAATGCCCCCATATACCTTAGGATGGTGTATGTTAGAAACATTACGTTGTTTATCACAATCAATGGAAATGATAGACAGTCTGTTTCGCCCTTATTTGGGGCTCATCAGTATCATCTATCCATCGAAAGTGATAACCAACCAAACATTTCTAACGGCGTTATATTTTCCTTCCAGTGACTATATGGCATATAAATATGACACAGCGCCACCAGTCGGAAACAAATGAACCACATCCCACAGATAGAAGAAAACATTTCGGCAACGAGAACTCGTACGTCCTGACACCCGAAGGTGGTTACTATAATCGCTAAGCAAGAGTAAAGTTGATACATCTATTTCGATGTAATTCAACATTCACACGCCGCAAGTAACAAGCGCTCCAATTTTTATCCCTTTTACAGGTAGCAAATGAATAGAAAACAGAATTCTTCGTGTTAACGATACACGTTCGTGGCAATAAAATGAAGTGAACTAGGACATTTATTTGAAACTAATCAAACAAACCTCCTAGCGGAGCTGGTTATACGAGTTCACGAAACATCGAAATGCCCCCCATATACCTTAGGATGGTGTATGTTAGAAACATTAAGTTGTTTATCACAATCAATGGAAATGATAGACAGTCTGTTTCGCCCTGTTTCTAACATACACCATCCTAAGGTATATGGGGCATTTCGATGTTTCGTGAACTCGTATAACCAGCTCCGCTAGGAGGTTTGTTTGATTAGTTTCAAATAAATTTCCTAGTTCACTTCATTTTATTGCCACGAACGTGTATCGTTAACACGAAGAATTCTGTTTTCTATACATTTGCTACCTGTAAAAGGGATAAAAATTGGAGCGCTTGTTACTTGCGGCGTTTGAATGTTGAATTACATCGAAATTGATGTATCAACTTTACTCTTGCTTAGCGATTATAGTAACCACCTTCGGGTGTCAGGACGTACGAGTTTTCGTTGCCGAAATGTTTTCTTCTATCTGTGGGATGTGGTTCATTTGTTTCCGACTGGTGGCGCTGTGTCATATTTATATGCCATATAGTCACTGGAAGGAAAATATAACGCCGTTAGAAATGTTTGGTTGGTTATCACTTTCGATGGATAGATGATACTGATGAGCCCCAAATAAGGGCGAAACAGACTGTCTATCATTTCCATTGATTGTGATAAACAACTTAATGTTTCTAACATACACCATCCTAAGGTATATGGGGGCATTTCGATGTTTCGTGAACTCGTATAACCAGCTCCGCTAGGAGGTTTGTTTGATTAGTTTCAAATAAATGTCCTAGTTCACTTCATTTTATTGCCACGAACGTGTATCGTTAACACGAAGAATTCTGTTTTCTATATATATATATATATATATATATATATATATATATATATATATACATATACATTGGATGTAAACCTATTATAAGATACTGTATGAGTTAAACAGTAACTTGAATTAATTGTGCCGTACTGCAAACTAACCACTCCTTCAGTATTGTAGATTTTAAGCTCCTAAGATTTCTAGCTTCAATTTTTAGAGGAATAAATATCAATGTATGAAGTGATTGAAATTAATTCCATGTATAGATATAAAAAACGTATTATTGGAACGAAGACAGTGGGTAACGAGGTACCTATATAATTGGCCCGAAAATTTTTAAGTAATTAGGAACTAAAGGACATAATATAAAGAGTTCTACATGTATCTGAATGTACGGGACTATTTTACCTTCGAAATGTTTTTAAAAACTCTGATTATATGTAGGTTGTACCTACCTATTTGTTTTTATGAAGTCCAACAACTTCCAAAATTTCTGAAGTTTAATTATATTTAAAGAAATTAAAATGAAGAAACAACGTTTGTCTCAAGATGTTTGAAAAATACTGATTTGCTTCAAATAATCCTGGATTTGAAAATAAATTTTTATTGCACCTCACATTGACATTCGATACTGGCAATATTTTTGCCAAAATACGACTAAAAACGTACCTAAATCTCTGCCTTTTAAATTATAAATTATAAGTGCTGGAAACCGAAAAAAAGAGAATCTACTATTAATTGCTCTTGTTCTCTGACTTACTAATTCATATATTTTATTTTATATACATTTTTTGCCTGCATATAATAACACAGAGAAAAAAGTTTTGGTTTTTCTATATTCACTGCTCATCTTAAATCCAGGTGGATGCCGGGTCAAATTATATTTCCAATACTCATTTCAGGAGGGTCCATGAATCAATTCATTTTTCCCTCACATCCGAATTGGCACCGAAAAATAATGCGATTGTGACCAAGAACGTAGTTCAATGCAATAAAATTTTTGTAGCGTATAAAATTTATGTATTTATTTTATAGACTTATGCGTAATAAATATTTAATGCCCACTTGTACTCTTGATTTTGGGCTGCAACTGGTTCGACGATTATATTGTTTGTCAATGAGACGCTGCTAAATTTAACAGCTAGATAAACATTTTACAACCGTTCTCGTTCGTTTTATTGATAATTGCTTTATCTCTTCAGTAATTTCACTTCCAATTCCAATAAAGTAATAAAATTTATATCCACCGAATTCCTGGAACTTCTTTTTTGGTTTAAGGTTATGATCATGAGTTATGAAAACTTTATTCCTACAAATTCGTGTTTACTATGAATTTCCTTGTCAAGAACGTCTTACCGAAAGTAAGTAAGGATTGTATTACATACATTATTCAAAGCTTCAGTTTATTGTCGTAAATACCTTTATTAATCCATGAATTTTAATATCAAAGTAGTATTTTATATTTACTCTTGGATGTACCTACCTATATATTTATAATATATATATATATATATATATATATATACATATACATATATAATATATCTATTATTTATGTATATATATATATATATATTATATATATATATATATATATATATATATTATATATATATATATATATATATATATATATATATATATATATATATATATAATATATATATATATATATATATATATATATATATATATATATATATATATATATATATATATATATATATATATATATATATATATAAGCACTTCCTTTTTTAAACTCCATGATTATCCATAAATCAGCCAAACAACAAAATGGTGGAATTAATTTTTTTATATAAAATAAAATAATTTATTAACTTTATTTAAAAATATTACGTGTTCAATAAAACCCTTAATATAATTAATGAAAGTAGGAACTAGTAATAATCACTATAAATAGTTGAATTGTAAACGATAATTTGATCATATTTTTTTTTACATTTGCGTAATTGCAATATGATTGACTTCTTCTTCCGGTGCCTTACCAGGTTTCGGGGACTATGAGAGTGAATAGTAGATTGAGATGATCTGCTTAATTCAAGGTTAAATTGGCTATGCATGCGGAGTCAAAATTAAGATTTGAATTTTTTTTTTAAATTTGAAATCCATTTGAAATCGCAAACTAGACCAAGTATTTGAAGCATGAAAAATGATCATTTAATAAAAAGAATAATAATAAGGTTATTCCACGTCAAATGTACAATCGATTGCAATCGATGTCTTTTGATTTGGCTCACTTGAAGGAATTTTTTTGCCATTTTAGCGAATTTCGAGGAGTATTTTACGGTTTTTTTACATTTTTGCTCTTCTCCTCTGAGTCTTCTGTGAATCTAAGCGCATATTTGGATCTTCGAAATATTTTATATCGAATATGGATTTGTGAAATTTTCAAAAACGGTTTTACGCGGTCTTTTATATTAATAGGACGAAAAGTTAAAAAAAAGATTATATTGTCTCTTGGTTACGTTGCCTTAAGAATTGAACCATCTAATTCAATTCCATAAATATCTGAGACCAAATCCTTCAATTCGCGATCTTATAGGACCTTATGGACAGAAGTCAGAAGTTACAGTGATTTGAAATGCCGGAAAATATATACCTAGGTATGCAAATGGTATCTACGTAAGTGAAAATTGGAACGATCAGCAAAAAAATTTACATTGGAAATGATATTTAGAATTTTTAAGCCAATGGAACTCAATATATCAAAAAATAAGCAACTAGGTAGAAAAAAAAGTCGAAATGATTAAAATTTTATTCGTCCAAAAATTGTGCGGAAAGCTAATTCATCTTCAAATCTTGAAATGTTCAGAAGGAAATTACTGGAAGAGTGCGAGGGAATAGAAATTGCTATATCCAATTTCGTGTTATTGTAAATAGCTTTTGTAAGAAATAAAAACATAAGTTAGTTTTAATTTGTAGTCATTTAACTATATTTTTCTACGATTTAAAATTTATATATAATATTTAGCGAACTCTCACACACTCTCTTTTATTCAAGAATTTTCAGCTTAGATAATAATTAAAGCTCTTCTCTCCCACCAGTTTATTGGTTTAAAAGCCTATTTATTTTTTTAATCACATAACAACTGCAGGTAATCATTTTAATTTCAATTTGAGGGAATCACTTCATTATTTTAAGGAAAGATCCGCCCTTGATATATATATATATAATTATATATATTCATATATATTTATATATTTCTTTTTATACACATGTATACAAAAATGTTGAATGATGATTTATTAGAATCATGAATCGTATAGATAAATAGATAGATATACATCTATTGAACCATATAGACATTTGTATAACATTTTTTAGGATGTCATAATAATAAAAAAATTGAATTGAAATTAATTATACACAGGGACTCTCCTTGATGGAGCGGTGTGGTGTACCTACCGTGTGAGTGAAAAAATTTATAAGCTACGTTGAATCTGATTTACGGAAGAAAGCTTTACTTCACAAAGTTTTCATTCGATTTAATCCAGAAATCTATGGAAAGTCAACAGTCAGGTGCAAGAGATATGTCGCTTTTTGCGAGATTTTAATATATCTATAAGTACATATATTTTTCCTTATGGACCAAAAAATTGTTTCGATCAATTTCAAATTTCCAATTAAATATTAATTATCTACCAGTTTGTAAAGTTTTTAGATTTTTTGATTGATTATTGTATTTAAACTATCTTATAATTCATCATATTCATTCTGTTTGTCAAAGTTATAATGCCAACTGCTTTCTCCATTTGAAAATAAAAGAATGGATAATTGACACTATTAAATAAACTTTATGATAAATATGGCATTAGGGGAGTAGCCTTTGACATAATGAAGTTTCATCTATTTGATCGCTCCCAATAGGTCAAATGGAATCAAGAATCCTGCATCAAAAGTAGGTTCAAATGTAGTATTCCACATGGTTCAATATTGAGCCCTCTCCTTTTCATGGTACAAATAAATGATCTTCTGGATATTGTCCTCGCCAAGCTAAGTAGCCCAGTAATAAGGTAAGCTAGTTAGTATTCGGGAGGTTTCGGGTTCGAACCCCAGGGCCAACTGGTCTGCCATGAGTTTTCCTCAGAGTTTTCCTTATGGCGTTAAGTAAGTCACTCCTTGCATACTTACAAGGCGAATGCTGGGCCTGTATTATCCTCTGAACCCTATCCACACTTCCTCTGTTCCATAAATATCCTGTCTCACCCATCCATAATGCAAATTTATCTCCATAACTCAAAGCCCGCCTCCCCAACACATACTTCAGGGAGGAATGAAACGCACGGATTTTTTTTTAAAATTATCATTGCTATGATTTGTGTCTGTGATAACATTTTTTGTTCGAGGAGGGGAAGTGGACGAAATGATTCTTCTGAGGTATGAGAAGATGAGTGATGCTCATGAAATTTGGAGTACTAACCGAGCAGTGGCGGATTTACCAGCAGGCTGAGAAGTCTGGACCCTAGGGCGGCAGATTTTAGGGGCGGCAAATTTGGGACCAACATTTTGAAATTCCCGGTAAAAAAATAAAAAACTTACGAAAATTGGGTTATTTTTTTCACACCATTTCGGATCTCGACGTTTTAAGGTACTAGGTACCATAGCCAACTATGATTCCCATTCAAAAAAATACATCTTTAGTCCATAACTCCCAATTTCACTTTTTTTCAAAATTTTCTTGACGCCACTGGATTATACAGAAAAAAATGCATTCAAAATGTAAAAGTTATTATCTTGTCGAAAAATCGAAATTTTGTTCATTATTTCAACTCGAAAACAAAAAACGATAGCAAATTTTGGTTTTCTCCAGTGAGTTTGTCTCGAAGAAAGAGATCGAGAATGTGCCCTCAATTTTTTTTTATCCCCTATAGTTACCGAGATACCCAATACGAACAGCTAAATTTGCCCACCCTGAACATTATTTTGTAAGTAGTATTAACGTATACCTTTACCATGCGTTATTGGTAGTACTAATACATGATTGAGCTTTCATTATCTCAGAAATATGCCCAAAAGTGCAATCTTACCTAAATCGGTGGGTTGTAACTGACACATTGATCCGATAGTTCACAATCATACTAGTTACAGAAAAAAGGTGGTGTAATAAGGGCGATAGTGCACAAATTATAAAGTTACAATTTCATTGACAAAAAAATTCTAGGTAATTAATATGATTGTGAAGTACGGTATCGAATTTTAGGGTCGGCAGGGGCGGCAAAATTTGAATAGTCTACTTGCGGAAAATGTCTAAATTCTCCACTGAAACCGAGTCTAAGTAACTGTAAAACTTAAGTACTCAATGTGTGTTGTGAATTTTGGTAATATACTTTCTTGGTCGAACTCAGTAAGAAGCTATTCTCTATCGAATAATTACTAAGATTAATAAGGGAATGAGCAGCAAGACTCTTCTACTTCACAAATTTCCATAGTGTCGCTTCTCATGGAATACAAGCTTAGGGACACGTATTCTCAAGATGCAAAATGGAACTAGAGAGATCCTTAGATTAAAATATAGAGAAAGCTGTGAAGAATAGCTCCAAATATCTAAAATACTCACTATATATATATATATATATATACAGGGTGATTCATTAATATGTGTAAATATTTTAACGGGAAACTTTTGAACTCAAAATATGAAGATCTAACCCAATTTGCTTATACAAAATATTTCTCCTTACTGATTTACAGGGTGTTTTATTTAGATTATTAAAAATGAATTTTGTTCATTACTTTAATGCTGCTTGATATTTATTCATGATATTTGGCAGTAAGTTAAAGAAGTTTGGGACACATTAAATAATAGTGAAGAAGACTTTCTTGCTATCACCAGTGGCGTACGGCAGGGGCACGGGAAGAGTTTTCGTTCTCTAAATTCTACGCCACTGGCAGAATTGTCATTTTAGTATAAGTTTTCGATTCTCCAGTATTTTCTCTGTAAATAAGGCATTTTTTTTTCGCAACGCTAGAGCCACTATTTTTCGAGATATTTAACGTTGAACATTAGGCTGCACAATTTTTTTGATTTTCATGTCGGTGTTTTTTGTCATACGATTGCATATATTACGTAAAATAAACAGTATTAGGTATTTTTTCAATTTATAATAATATTAACAAACAATTTAAAACAGAACAATACAAAATTATCCAGCGCTGCATAAAAAGGTCAAAATAAATACTTAATTATCAAGATCTTTACAATTTTTGGCAGAGTATCAAATTTAAGAACAAAACTTAAAAACAATTTACAACAAACTGTCAATGTGATCTCCGTTCACCCCAATGAGAATTCTTTCGCTAAACGATCTTCTAACTTTAAAAAATATGTTTGGCTGATTCGCAATAAAATTAGCGGAATTCACAATTTGCTGCCATAGTTCCTGGCGAGTATTTATCGTTTGGGATATTTTTGTATTTGTTCTGTTTTGAATTGTTTGCTGATATTATTATAAATTGAATAAATATACCTAAAAATGTTTATTTTATGTAATACATGCAATCGTATGACAAAAAAAACCGACATGAGTCGTACATAAAAATCAAAAGAATTGTGCAGCCATATGTTCAACGTTAAATATCTCGAAAAATAGTGGCTCTAGCGTTACGAAAAAAGAATGCCTCATTTACAGAGAAAATATTGGAGAATCGAAAAATTATACTAACATGACAATTCTGCCAGTGGCGTAGAATTTAGGAAACGAGAACTCTTCCTGTACCCCTGCCGTACGCCACTGGTGATAGCGAGATAGTCTTCTTTACTATTATTTGATGTGTCCCAAACTACTTCAACTTACTGCCAAATATCATAAAGAAATATCAAGCATTATTAAAGTAATGAACAAAATTCATTTTTAATAATCTAAATAAAACACCCTGTAAATCAGTAAGGAGAAATATTTTGTATAAGCAAATTGGGTTAGATCTTCATATTTTGAGCTCAAAATTTTCCCGTTAAAATATTTACACATATTAATGAATCACCCTGTATATATATATATATATATATATATACACAATATATAAATAATTTCAATTTAATATTTTTCTAAACTTGTTGAAGGAAGTTTCGTCAGATATCAAGATTATTTGGGATCACAACTGTGAAATTATATGATACCAGAGATATGGCATTTATATTTTGAAAAAGTTTATAATTCAGTGAAAATTCAACTGTTTCAGGTAGCTCTTCAGATACTCACTGAAAGAAGTATTGATCTTGGTATTGATGATGGTCTATCTATAACGGTGTACTCATTATGATGTGAAATTGTTTTTTATATTTATCTATTATATGTTTATCTACTACATTTTTTGATGTATTTATTAGTGAAGTGTATATAATTAAATATTTCACATGTTTTCGCAATACTTTTCTTATACGAACTCAAATCACATTGGCCATGAAATCAACAAAAAATATATAAATACATAGATATTCGTAATAGTAGGTAGTTCAAGTACGGCTAAGTGAATGAATATAGTTATTATATATGAATGAAGCAATCGATTGAAATTATAATTGTGTCCTATCAATATTTGATATATGAATAGAGTAAACGAAAATATCATTTATATAATGTTGATTTGGTCGTGACTCGATAAATTATATATTAAGCGATAATTGATAACGATTTATTATAGAATCTATATCCATGTTATGGAACCTACGAAGCCTTCAATTAACATGTTGAATTTATCTGCCAATTGTTATTGGAAATATAATTAACTGAAATCGCCATTTGTTTGTACGGGTAGGATGTTGATTCAATCTGACGGAGGAATAACGAATGCTAACGTCATTGTTTCATCGCTATTTATCCCACAGCCAATTCCAAGTTTCTAAATTCATGGCTCCGGCACAAATCAACCGCCTTCTAGCTCCCGCACAACAAGTAGTTTCCTCTGGAAAACCCATATAACCCTGTTGACTCAACAGTGCGGTTAGCTGGAAGCCGGAACAAGAGGCCTAAAAGATAAAGCGGCGAAAGGGGGACAGCGGCACGGCGGAGGCGGAAGCGAGCGCAACAGTGCGAGAAGCGGAGGCGACGAGCAGATACGGTAACGAAATGGCCCACCAGGGACACAGTCGTCTCATTTTCCTGCCAAAACAGATACCCGTTCACACAGCTCCAAATTGCCCTGTCAAATTAACCTGACCCACAGCCCGAGTCACGACCGACGGTGGACTTCGATATCCGCTTCTTGTTAGGCATAGAAAGTTTTCTGTCGGGTTTGTTTTTCTCCCTATTGTGAGTTCGTCAAATTATTTCAGCAATTTCGGGAGTTATGCGGAAAGCCGCCGCAGTCAGGAATGCATTATATAACAATTTGATGATTTTGAAATAAAGGTGTAGGCAGAGTTCTCTAACGAAAGGAAATTCGCTTTACCTGGATAATTTTCGATGATTTAGCTCAGCTAACCGAAGAACCGTTCACATTAGCCAAAGTCATTAAATCTTATATTATATATATATATATATATATATATATATATATATATATATATATATATATTTATATATATATATATATATATATATATATATATATATATTTCTTTTATATATATATATACATTTATATATATATATATATATATATATATATATATATATATATATATATATATATATATATATATATATATATATATATATATATATATATATATATATATTGAATAGAAGTAACCTATACTTGGTGGGAATTCATATTGAGAAATAAGAACACATAAATTAAAACTTAATTTCCACTATTTAAATAACAAACTAGTTTGTAACAAAATCTGATGAAGACACTGTGTTGTCGAAACAATTGTCATTAACATCAATGATGCTCTTGATGCTGCTAAAAGTGTCATGGCTTTTAAAAAATGAAGAACTTTCAGTGCTCATTATGTCATTGAAGTGAAGGTCCAAAGAAAAATATAAAATAACTCTTGTCTTAGCAGAATATCTAGGAGAAAGAAAGACCGTTTTAAGAGAAGAACAAGAAATCGAGCGTCTTAAAGACATAGAGACAGGAATGTATGCGTCAGCAAGAAAAGAAGTATTCAAAAAGCGAAAAACCCTGATGAATATATTTGTGATATGTGCAAACCAACACAGTTCAAAAAGCGTTTTATTATCTTCTTATATGTTTATAAGAAGATAAAAACACGAGTAAGTATGAATGGCACAATGTTACGACTACCTAGAAGACTTGTTCTTTTTTTTAAGAGTGAAACATTTTATTGTATGTGTCAGGTTATTTTCAAAAACACGTTGTTATGATTTAGTATATATTGATTTTAATAACATCATTCTTTAAAAACAAAAATGTTTCTCAAAATAGAGGTGAAATGATCATTGGAATCATCTTACCCATACCACATGGATCATCTTAAGCACCGGGGTGTATAAGATCCTTACTTTTTTTTGAAATAATGAATATATAATGATAAAACCTTAAATAGTTAATTATTTTAAGGATAACATAAGTAAGAAAGATACGTGTGCTAGTAGTATACGTTTTCACTTTCGAATTTCATGGAAAATATATACTTATGCAGATATAACGCCAAGTATTGCTTAAAAAAATCATTATTATTATTAATTGATTATTATAAACCAAATAGCTATCGATCTCAGTCTTCCAGCCGAAACTTTGATATTTTTTGTTAATTTATAGGAATTTTTATTAAAGGTTTGTTTAAAATTTGACTACAAGTAATGTTATTCAATTGGAGATATTGTCCATTTTTAATTAACTTTTTGTAAACAATAAAAAAACAAGATCAGAATTATAAATCTCCTTACTGTCAAAGATCTACGGCATGAGAGTATACGGCGAATGTATAATGATGAAGTGGTTGGATTTGAACATTCTGTAATTTAAAAAAAACATATTTATTCTATAAACCTGTATGAAACAAACACAAACACTATAAATTCATTTCATCAGCAGCTTAAGTCGCCTTGTATTATTTCCTAATGCGCAGATCACTTTCTCCATAAACTCATCTCCTTGCTCTTTTTGCAATATTACCCGTGATGATCGAAAAGCGATATCGCGCACCTCGCGCCAACACCATTGAATAAGTGAGATATGTGTACGATGATATTGAAATATCTGATGCAGGGCCTATTTATATTTGATACAAACCGAAATGGAAAATGTTCTTTTGTCAAATGTTTGTTCTGAGTTTGTTTTTCACATCGATCAACTTTTCAAATAACCAGGGAGAGGGACACGGCCCCACCTTGCCCCCTCTTTCGGGCGCTCTTGTTGAGATCGCTATTTATGGACCAGGCTTGCGCAACATGTTGATGACCAGAACTAGATGTATGGCAGGCATTTTTGTTGGCGGTGAATGCTATAAAAGACAGTCTTGAGTCACAAATTTGTACCAAGCTAGTTACACTAGTACTTAGGTACGCTGGCTAGTATTTGGAAGGTCCCGGGTTCGAACCCCGGGGCCGACTGGTCTAGCATGAGTTTTTTCAGAGGTTTACCTACTTATGGTGTTAAGTAAGTCACTCCTTACATACTTACACGGCGAATGCTGGGCCAGTATTAATCCTCTGAACCCTACCCACACTTACTATGTTCCATAAATATCCGGTCTCATCCATCCTTAACACACTTGTACATACAAGTGTTTCCTCTGATCTGGATGAAGGAGTTAATCCCAAGCTCAAGCTGCCCGGCTTCCTGACATATACTTCACGGAGGAATGAAACACGTATGTTTCCTTTTTTTTCCACAATTTTGTTCCCAGTAGAATTTAGGAGGCTTAGAATATAACTATCATCAAATAAATTTGAAATAGACTATCAATGCTGTAGACTTATATAATTAAAATGTATATAAATACACTTTTACGTAATAAAATTTAATACTATACACTAAGTATATAACATAAAGCAGATTTCATTATTTTTTTTCCTATTAATTTTGCATACCCAAAATTAGTCTAAATTGTCGCATGAAGCGAACGAAAAGAGTTATAATTAAAATTCCTCAGTTATCATCTTCCAAATATATACTATTTTTAGACATGATTAGTACATGTGGATTCCTGTTAATATTGAATATATCCCGAACATGCAGTGGAACATTTTTCAGTATGTCAAATATTCCACCGTATAATATCACTAGTATTGTACAAACAACAATGAATAAATGAACAGAAATAATGCAATATCGAATTGAAATGTAAAGCAACAAAGCAGTAAGTTATAATTCAATTATTTAGTTGTGTATGTACATGCATTTATGTATATTGGACAATTAAAGCAGCTTTCGAGTCCGTTAAATTATTTAGGGAATTTAATTCTGATCATTGCGATTAAAACAAACAACGAGGTCCTTTGTTCGTCCACATAATAAGTTGGAGCGCTGTTGGTTCGCTCGTGTACGCGTTTTGTCTGGGAAATAATTGGAAATATGAATTATCTGAACACCGAAGGTGATTTCATTATTGTGTTCATTTGTTCGGATCTAGTGGCGGCTTCCCTTTGTGTAGTCCGGATGGCTTCCGGAGTCTACCATCTCATGGACGGCTCTGTAACAATTCAATTTCGCGAAATAATTGCTACGTTTAATGTGTTGAAGCAAACATTGCTATCTAGATTATATTGTTAATAAAATGAGATTGTGCTAGATATTGAGTCAAGTGATACATGTTACCACTAGTGATGTTTCGGATCGTTAAAATGCATATCCGCGGATCTCTCTATCTATCTAATCAGCCCTAAGAATCCATTTATGGATATAGGCCTCCCCTTCTTTCTTCCATGCCTCTCTATCGTGTGCGATTTCCATCCATTTTGGTCCAGCATGTCTTTTAAGTTCATCGGACCATCGCATTTGTGGTCTTCCTCTTCTGCGCTTGTGATTCCACGGTCTCCAATGTATAAGTATTTTATTCCAACGGTCGTCCCTTTGTCTCAGGGTATGTCCAGCAAATTTCCATTTGAGTTTAGCTACTTGTGTTGAGGCGTCTCTCACTTTTGTTTTACTACGGATCCAACTATTTCTTTTCTTGTCTGCTTATTTGATGTTTAGCCTTTCTCTTTCCATAAACCTTTGTGTTTTTGCTATTTTATCCATATTTTCTTTTGTGAATGTCCAGGTCTGAGATCTATATATGAGGACAGGGAGTACGCATTGATTGAAGACTCTTGTTTTTAGGTACTGGGGATATTTTTTGTTCTTTAGTACATAAGAGAGTTTTCTGAATGCTGCCCAAGCCAACTTGATTCTTCTCTTTATTTCCTCGGTCTGATTTTCTTTATTTAATTTTGTATTTTGTCCCAAATATATATATTCATTTACTTGTTCTAATGTTGTTTGACCTACTGTGAATATTAGGTCTCCTTCCTGATTGGTCATGGTTTTTGTTTTATCATAGTTCATCTTAAGTCCTATTTTGGTCGATTCGATATCTAGTTCTTCAATCATTTTTTGTGATTCCTCTTTTTTGTCTGTTATTAATACAATATCGTCTGTGTATCGCAGGTGATTGAGATACTGTCCACCTATATGAATCCCCAAATTATCCCACTGCAGTTTTTCAAATATATCTTCAAGTGCCTGATTAAATAGTTTGGGTGATATATTATCTCCTTGTCTGACTCCACGGTTTATTTTAATGGGCTCTGTTTGTTCCAATAATTTAATAGTCCTTGTTGCTTTGTCATATATATTCGAAATTAAGTCAGTATATCTGTAGTCTATTCTTCCGTTTTGTAAGGAATTCTTTATTGCCCAGTGTTCTACGCTATCGAAAGCTTTTTCGAAGTCTATGAATGCCATGTATAGCGAAATTTGGTATTCGTTGGCTTTTTCAATCAATAGTTTGATTGTTAGCAGATGGTCGCTTGTACTGAAACCCTTCCTAAATCCGGCTTGTTCCCTCGCCTGGTAGTCATCCAATTTGGTTGTTAGTCTATTTGCTGGAATTTTAGTTAAAAACTTGTACATTACATTGAGTAGAGTTATGGGCCTGTAATATTTTAGATCCTTTCATATCCGCGGATAATGACCCGAATACGGATATTTTGTGTCAAGATCCGCGGATACAGATACGGATAGAGATAACTAATTGATTGGGCACATACTTGATGAAAATCTATTATAATATTGTAAATAAACCTTCACAGTTTTTGATTTTCACTATATTTTGTTAACATGACAATTGTTTTGCCAATACACAGTGGCTTCTTCAGATGTATAATACATTCTAACTTTTACAACGAGAATATTGAAAGATGATGGAAGGGAATACACAATAAGAATGAGGAAAACCTAAACGTTATCACTTAGCAGGTAGAAAGTACAAACTGTTAATGACTTGGTAAAACACAATAGGCAGAACTATTCAATGTTATATTATTGGAGTTTTTCATACTATTAGTTTCAAGAGCTTCTAATAAATAGAGTTTTTTTCTATATGTAATATTTCAAATTCACTATTAAAAATTTGATTTTGTTCTAGGAGATGTGATGCATAAGTAGAATCTAATTTTTCCTTATCGTAACTTCTTTTATGTTTTGATATTCGAACTCCAAAGTTCCTGCCAGTTTCGCCAACATATACTTTAGGACATGAACCACAAGTTAGCTTATAGATCTCTGATTTATTTTGTTGTGTAGTTTTATCTCTTGAATTTTTAATATGTTTTCCAAATCGAAATTTAAAAATAGCATTCAAAACTCAGATTTGGTTTTATTTACAATACGGATACAGATCTTAACTTTAAATTTATTGTTTCAAGTAGTCACATTTTTAGACCCACGACATAAAGGTAGATTCTTCTGTGATATTCTCATAATAGAAAACTTGCTTACAGCTTTAGAAGTTGAAGTAGATCTCACAGCAACTACAATAAGTACTGAAGACAAACCAATCAAGTACTATGAGAAAAGAACATTGTCAGAGTCTAGAAGAATCTGTTGCTAATATTTTAGATAGTGATGAATTTGAAAATTGTTCATAGATTATATGTCAGAAGATTACCAAGAGATCAAGACCAGCCAAAGTATTAGCAGATTAACAGTAAGAAGTTCGGAGGTTTAAGTCACATTGCTCGCACATATGTATCATCAGCAAAAAGCTTTCCCAGGTGAGCAATTTTTCAGTGCACAAGGAATTGTTTATGATTCTCTTCGTAACAGAGTTTTGGGGGACAAAGCTGCCAAGTTTTTTGTTGAAGTACAATTTACCATTACTTAATTTCAATTATGACTTATGATTTTTTTAAAATTTCTCTAATTATCACTGTGTTTTAATCTAGTGTTATTATTAATATATAATAATGCAGTATCAATTTACTCAATTAGAATAATCATTTAGTTAGAATAATTACGAAGATTTAAGTTTTGGGTTACTCATTGAAGAAGTGGTCTTGTAACTTTCTATAATATTTAAATATTTTACTAAGCCTACCTTTGAGTAATGCTATTTACTATTGGTATTTGGTATGCTTACTACTACGATACAAAGGTGCAATATAAAGGTGCCAAATATTTGATTTCAAGAAATAAAAAATAATCTGACTGGAATTTAATAGTTTCTCATTGCTACCTAATAATCTGCATATAGAATTTCATCTATGTATTGAAAATCAATAAGGTGAAAGATCTGTAAAAGATCAAAAAAGTGGAGGATACGGTTACAGATCTTTATTTGCACTCGGATGTCCGAGGATACGGATAAGGATACGCACTTTGCTTGAAAAAAATAGTAGCTGGATACCGCTTGTGCTAATACACAAAAGACAGCCTGTACTTAAATTATACTGTTTTGAACACGCAACTGTCATTTGTTAACTTTTTATAAACATTTAGAAGCAAACAATCGTATTATTTATGTTTTTCGCTTATAAACTGGACAATTATGAAGCAACCTCGATGTTCTAATCGAAACAGAAGAATTGTAGGAAAATAAAATACGAAAAAAATGATAACTGGAACGACTCGATCGAACTATTATTAACGGAAAAAAACTGTGAAAATCGCCGTTTTTTCTAAATCCATAACTCCCACATTTTTAAAGTTGTAGCGCAGGCTCTTTGCGGTAGTGTGGGTAGACGCCAGCCGTGGGGACGCACGTATATATAATATACCCGTGTCCCCTTGGCTGGTACCAAGCTAGTTAGTCGAGTATGTTAGGTACGCTGGCTAGTATTTGGGAGGTCTCGGGTTCAAACCCCGGGGCCGACTGGTCTGCCATGAGTTTTTCTCAGAGGTTTCCTCATGGTAATGTAAGTCACTGCTTGCAAACTTATAAGGCGAATGCTGGGCCAGTATTAATCCTCTGAACCCTACCCACATTTCCTATGTTCCGAAATATCCCGTCTCACCTATCCTTAATGCACTTGTACATACAAGTGTATCCTCTGGTCTGGCTGAAGGAGTTAATCCCAAACTCAAGCTGCCCGCCTCCCTGACACATACTTCAGGGAGGAATGAAACACGTGTGTTTCCTTTTTTCCTCGGCTGGTGTCTACGCAAACTACTCAGCATTCAAGGCACGCAACAAGATAGTGCATGAAATAATTGTATCTGTAATTATGCAAAAACTAATTATCCTACAACGCCCTCGTTGTGCAAACATAAATGGAAAATAATGGTCATAGCGCCTGTATCGGCGGCCCAATCGCGTGGGCGTTAATCGAACGCGTCGGATAAATAACGAGTGTCGAACGATTTGTTCCATAAAAATGCTTGTATTTTCAGATATTCGAAAAAAAAAAGATGTAGGCGGTAGCGTAATGTCATACTTCTCGGGTGTGACTTACAGCCCGCCATACCGACGCGAATACATTAATTTCAATAAAACAATTCCACCATTTGTACCAGGCTAATTTCTGCATAGCTAATCATCGTCGAGTAGCCATTCACGAAAATCACCCTGACATACTTTTCCGACAGTTCCCAATGGCCGCCATACCACTGCAAAGGAGTAATTTTTTTTTTTCGCCAAACGATTTGTACCAGTATTGCATTTGATATTTTGGAAAGTATTTGACAAAATGTGACCGTTATTATTTTTCCCATACTTCTAGTAAGAGGAAAAAGTGCTGCCATACTTGAAATACCTATTTATTTTACAGGTTTTAAAAATACGATTGTAAAATAATTTTTTACATCATAGCATCATTGTATTCTCTTCATTTGGATGCAATAGTAGCTAGAAAAAATATTACAGATTGTAACCATGGGGCGGACGACTGTGGGACTTGAGCTAAAAGGTGCAAAAAAAAATTTGGCGATTTGTACCAGTATGGCATTTCCTTCTAACGTGGAGCAGAGAAGTCAAGGAAGATATGGATTTAGTGTATGGGTCGCTGTTTTCAGGGGTAGAATCGGCCCCGTCATTCATAATGACACTCTATATACTCATCTCAGAGGTATTTAGAAATTTTAAGGCAACATATTGAACCCCTTGTTGACGAATTGCCGCAAATGGAGCTCAGGAAAATACATTTTCAGCAAGACGGGGCTCCGCGTCACAACACTGCAATTATCTGCAATTTTTTGGCTGCAAAAAACCAAGGACCCAACCGTTGGCCGGCCAGGTCATCGGACCTAACGCCTATGGACTTTTACCACTGGGGAAGGATAAAAGAACTTATTTTCAAACTTCCGACCAACTCTAGGCACGAATTGGAAGCGGCAGTGATGCAAAGTTTTGCTTCTCTCACTCTCATTGAAATAATTAATTCGGCAGGATATGTTCAAAAAAGGTGCCGCCTATGTGTAAGAGAAGCAGGTAGACATTTCGGACACTTCTTCTGAAGAAATATTTTATTCTTTATTATTATTATTATTGTTTTAGTTTTATTTATTAGTGTAAATATAGTATAAATTGTTATCAGTTTTATTGAAAAAAAATAATTTTTCCATCAATAACTGTTGATGTATGATTTGAAAAAATAAATTACTTAAACCAATGAATTCTACGTAAAAAAGTGCTTCGAAAATGTTTTCACAGAACCAAAGAATTTTTGACAGGAAAAAAGTTATACAAAAATTCACATTTTCGAAAAACATGCTGTAGCTCAGAAAATGCTGATAGATATCGATATGCGGTTTTCACCAACAAGTTTGTCATAAAAATTGAGCCTCAGACACTACCATTAGTTTTCATCTATCTAGTTTTAAAATAGGACGTTCTCTTTAAAAGTATCCAATTTGGCCCACCCTTTACGAAAGGTAGGTATAAAACTGAATTCAAATCCCCTCCCGTACCTCACTGTTAACTTTCAATAGAATGTAATAGTCTATTATTCTCAACAAATAATATTCAATACATTATTTACGTTAGAGTTATGAGATTAAAAATAAGATATAATATTCAGTCACCAAGAAAAATCGGATTTGTCATTCAAACAAACTGATCTCGAATCCGGAGAATGTACAACGAAACACAGCATGTTCGCTCATTGTTAACTCCGAACTTGTCCGTCCTACGAGATTTGACTTGATGACCGTGGAAAGCTAGGGTCCGTGATCGCTACAGTTCCGCAAGGAGGGTCCCAGATTAAATTTTTCATGGTTGCAGAGCATCGAGGAGGAAAGTCAACGCTGTTTGGTCGTAAAGGGAACGGGTCCGCTCGTTTCAGCAATTTCAGCTGGAGTTGGAGAAAACATCGGTGCCGATTTTACTTGACATGGCTGGAATTTTGGCGAGCCCGGAAAAATATTCTAGAAAATTATTATCTTGAGATGCATTTAGATCCACTGACTTGTAAAAGATTGAGAGTAAAAATTAGCATATTAGGACGTTGCTGATTCTACTGAAGTTTCTGAAGTAACTCTCGTGAATTATTATTTCAAGAACTTGCATCGTTAGTTCCAGTATATATATATATATATATATATATATATATATATATATATATATATATATATATATATATATATATATATATATATATATATATATATATATATATATATATATATATATATATATATATATATATATATATATATATATATATATATATATATATATAATATATAATAAATAACACGCCAGAGTGACACTGGAGGTAGATTGGCTTCAGGTCAATCAGATAACATCAACATGACCTCAGTAAAAGTTTTCTGGTTTCCGAGATATTGCCACTCTTATGTTTTTTTCAAAAATCTATACTTTTTGGTCATATTCTCGCCTGTTTTGAATATAAATAAGTTCTAACTCATGTTTTTTTTGTCTTGTGCTATCAATATATGGTTGAGATAATCGACCTATCATTTCATTAAAAAAAAGCTCGCTAACCTCAAAAAAAAAATCAAGTTGTTTCAATTTAATTTAAATCCGAAAACCTTAAGTAAAGTTTGACTATTTACTGTGAAAAAATATTGTACCAGACAGAATCAGCAAATGATCTTAAAAACTAGCCTATTTAATGCTCTTTCGAAAACGGTATAACATTTGTGGTTTTTTTTCTTTCAAAAGTCTAAAAATTCCAATTTTTGTCTTTGCAAGTCGTGCTACTTGCGAAATACACTGTGCCGCAAATTTAACGCATACATTAAATATTTCCTAAGTTTTGACTGAATATTTTCTCAGGCGGTGATCCGATTTGAATAAATTTTTCACTAAATTGTAGCTCCGTTCTTTGAGAAAATGCAATAGTTATAAGATGATCAAAAAAAATGAATAAACTTATTGTAAAGGGTGTTTGAATAGCGACATGTTTTCTTCTTTCAAGTTTTCAACTTTACTTAAGGTTTTCGGATTTAAATTAAATTGAAACAACTTGATTTTTTTTTGAGGTTAGCGAAATTTTTTTTAATGAAATGATAGGTCGATTGTCTCAACCATATATTGATGATAGCAGAAGAAAAAAAAAACTATGAGTTAGAACTTATTTATATTCAAAACAGGCGAGAAAATGACCAAAAAGTATAATTTTTGAAAAAAACATAAGAGTGGCAATATCTCGAAAACCAGAAAACTATCACTAAGGTCATGTTGATGTTATCTGATTGACCTGAAGCCAATCTACGTCCAGTGTCACTCTGGCGTGTTATTTACGGGACACTCTGTATATATAAACGTTTTAAAATTGTTCTGAATTCGTATAAAGTTCTTGAGATTCATTGGCGGTAGATTCGGACAAATTTCATTGAACTTTCTATATGTTCTGCTGATAATTTTATCACACTGTTCAAAAATAATGAACAAATTCATAAAAACTACGTTTGAATAGTTTTGCTCCATCGTTTTTGAAGGTATTCTGAAGTGACGAAAATGTCGATATTATCAGTAGATCGTCACAAAAGTCCGAAACTTGACTAGTTGGGTATAAGTATGATATACATAGATAAAAGGGAAATTCTAGCAGCTTTCCAAATTATCAATAATATACAGTGTAGTCCGTTTGAAATAATAAATTTTTAGTCATTTTTTCAAGCAAACGAAATAACTGTATTATTACCACCCTGTATTGAAGTAACTGAGATTAGGCTGAAGTGTAGGAAGCCCCTAAGTATCTACAAACTCTAACCGAAATTTCGATATCATAATGTTTCTTCAATATCTCAAAGATATCAGAATTTTTAGATGTCTTGATTTCCGACGAAAAAAAATATAGAGAAATATTATGAAAAGTTGTTGGGAAATTGTTGGATTCTAAAAATTATATACAGGCTGTTCCATTTGAAGAATCAATGTTGTTACTACTTTCTAATAGAAGTGGTAACATCGCAACACCAGAAATATTTTAGTTGGGTAGAGAATATTCGATTATGCTCCACATTGAATTTTCAGAGTGATCCGTGGTATGGTTCACCAGAAACGTCTAATGTGCCATCCACCGCGAATCAGCCTATATATATATATATATATATATATATTTATATATATATATATATATATATATATATATATAAATATACATACATCTTGAAAAAAATATGTTCTACTCGCGAAAATTGTTATAAATAATTACCTGAAAAAAGGGTTTGGTTTTCTGTAAATATCTCGAAAAATATTGAGATTGGTTAATTACTCGAAATATTCGAAAAGAGGTGGAAATTTAGTAAAAGAAGGATCTAACGCACGGAAATGTAGGACCGATATTTATAATTTTCTCAGAGAGGTGAAAATAAGTCCGAAAACGGTTACTCTGGCCTGAGCAAGTCATTTTGAAAACTTTAACAGTACAAATTATTTAAACCTAATGAATATAAATATTGAGAAATGATATTCAGGCACCTACTGGATAGGTGACTGAATAATAATCTGGCGGCAAAAATTTTTATGGCGATTATTCATTTATGGAATGGTTAATTAATCATTTTTTGCTGCTTGAACATGAAAATTACAAGTGTGATTAATGTTGAACTATGAATCTAAAATTTTTTCCTTTCATGGAGCTTTTTTTGAAATATTTCAGGATATATCTCCGTAGAAAAAATTTTTAGTTTTTTATTGACCATTTACGTAGTTGGCATTGGTTCCTAACAATATTTCAAAATAGTAGACAAAAATATTATAATATCATTTCCATGCAGTTTCCGATTTATTATCAAAATTATTTGAAAGAATAAAAGTTTTAATTTTGCAACTACGTACATTGTTAATAAAAAACTGAAACATTTTTAGTTTTTTGAACGAGGATCTATTCTGCTGACCTTTTCGAATACCTTCAAAGAAGGAAAAAATCCCAGATTCATAGTAGAACAATTACCGTAATTGCCATGTTCATGTTCCAGCAACAAAAATTAATAATATACGATTGCCTAACTCATTATTTTTTTCTGGTGGATTATTGTTCATTCACTGATCGAAGTGAGCGTTTGAATTTCAGTATTTCTTAATTTTCATATTCAATACGGTTAAATAATTTTTATTGTTAGTGTCCCAATTAGGCGTAACTTACGCAAGCCATAGTAACTGTTTTTGGCCGTATTTTCACCACTCTCATAGAATATAAATATTGGTCATACAGTTCCGGACATTCAGAATTTCTTCAAGGAAATCTCTTCCTCTTATCGAATATTTTTTTAAATTTCACAAATCAATTAGCGTTTTAGATATGTAAAAAACCAAATCTTTCTATTTTTTCAGTATATTGTTTATAATTTCTACAATTTTCGCGAGCGGAACTATATTTTTCCAAAATCATCTACATTCGATTCGGAGTCGAATGACGCCTTGTTCATGTCATTCTGAGACTGCTGAAAAAGGTTGAGCAAAAAAGCACTTGTTATCTATCAGGAGAATTATCAATATGACATGTCTGGTTTCATTGTTCTCGCAAACACCTACATGTCATCAAAGCACAAGATAATGAACGGAGAAGGTGACAGTGATACTTATGATTTAATTCAACTAATTTGATTCATTGATCGTGCATAAAGTTTTTTATGTAGTACGGGTATATATAGGGATTTTATTGCCTTACGGCGCTTTTCGAGGCCCCGCTTACGCTGCGACCCGAAATATTACCTCGGATGTATATATGTATATATATATAATACAGGCAACAACAATTCAAATGCATAATATATATATATATATATATATATATATATATATAAATATATATATATATATATATATATATATATATATATTTATATATATATATATATATATATATATATATATATATTATTCATTCGAATTGTTGTTGCCTGTGAACTATTTCTAATCTTTTGATAATTATTAGCAATAACAGGCTTGTTGAATCTCAAAAAACTCGATTTTATTAAAAAGTTGACGCTTCGCCACGACATTCGTGGCTTTATCAAAACTTTTGAAAAAATTGAAATTTCTTTGACATTTATTGATTTGAAAAAATTTGAATAGAAAAAGACTACTATGTCTTCACTAAAAATTTTTTTGGCTGTGGCTGTTCTTTGTTATTTATTACGTGCTATTCAGTCCAATATTAACATTCAAATCTGTTATTATTAGATGGTAAGGGAAACCACAGAAACCTTTACCCACGTAATGTTCGAAATAGGTTCAAATTATTTTGATTTAGAAAAGTCAAAGAATAGGG
This sequence comes from Cynegetis impunctata, assembly GCA_030704885.1. Lineage (NCBI taxonomy): Eukaryota > Metazoa > Arthropoda > Insecta > Coleoptera > Coccinellidae > Cynegetis > Cynegetis impunctata. The sequence continues at coordinate 633,527 of JARQZK010005076.1, forward strand.
TACTATTTATCTTGTTTTCAAAAATTTCTCATTGCGGCTATGGCCGTTTTCAGTTATTAATTACGTGCTATTTAGTCCCATATCAACAGACAGGTTCGTTGATATTAGATGGGAAGGGAACCACAGAAACCTTTACCCACGTAATGTACAAAATAGGTTTAAAATATTTGATTGTTATCTTTAAAAAGACATCACTTGTAATTGTAAAAAGAAAGTATAGTTTAGAACATGTGATCTCCAAAATTACAGTTGTTTTTTTAAAGAAAACAATCAAATATTTTAAACCTATTTTGTACATTACGTGGGTGAAGGTTTCTGTGGTTCCCTTCCCACATGATATCAACGAACCTGTCTGTTGATATTGGACTAAATAGCACGTAATTAATAACTGAAGACGGCCACAGTCGCAATGAGAAATTTTTGAAAACAAGATAAATAGTACTCTATTCTTTGACTTTCCAAAATCAAAATAATTTGAACCTATTTCGAACATTACGTGGGTAAAGGTTTCTGTGGTTTCCCTTACCATCTAATAATAACAGATTTAAATGTTAATATTGGACTGAATAGCACGTAATAAATAACAAAGAACGGCCACAGCCAAAAAAATTTTTAGTGAAGACATAGTAGTCTTTTTCTATTCAAATTTTTTCAAATCAATAAATGTCAAAGAAATTTCAATTTTTTCAAAAGTTTTGATAAAGCCACGAATGTCGTGGCGAAATGTCAACTTTTTAATAAAATCGAGTTTTTTGAGATTTAACAAGCCTGTTATTGCTAATAATTATCAAAAGATTATATATATATATATATATATATATATATATATATATATATATATATATATATATATATATATATATATATATATATATATATATATATATATAGAAGAAGAAAACTATAGATATATATATATATATATATATATATATATATGTATAATAATATATGTATATATATATATATATATATATATATATATGGGTCATTCTACGATAAGAGGTATCATGTACATAGAGGATGCGGCCAAGGAAAAAAAAAAGAAGTTTTTTGATTTAACTCGTATATTACGACTTTAGTTTCTTCTTAGTGCACATTTACGTAAGAGCAAGTCAATTTATACATTTTTAGTTGTTTTTTGGGTAGCCAAAGAAAATACAAAAGGCAGGGTAAAGACATCAAGACATTGACAAGACAAGATTTGATGTGATAAAACTATTATTAAAATTATCTTTTATGAAACATTGTACTCAACTATATCTGAATTAGAACATTAGCTATTTCTAAATTAGTTTATACAAAAATATTATTATTAAAATTACCTCTCCTGGTTTTGTTTTGTTTCTGTATACAATGTAAATGAGTTTTGAAGAAATTTGTAGTGTTTGATTGTTGCTGTCGATTCGCTATATTCTGTACTTTTATTACTGTGACAATTTTCATAATCCATATTGTATTGATTCATGAAATAAACACTATCTATCTTATCTCTATCTATCTGGTCATTCAGTATTTCTCCTGTTAATAATCTCGCCAGGGTAAATACAACAGGGGATAGACGTTTTCTTCATAAAAATTTTTTTTTTTATTAACTCACGTTAATTTTGGATTTATATTATGTCACACTTTAACTTTCACACTATTGTTGAACTCAAACAACTAATGCTAAGTAAATTAAGCAAATTATATAAAAAGTACGACTTACCAGTGGAGAGACACGTTCACCCTGCTAAAACCATTGCACCTCAGTGTTGCGTCGCACCAATTAACATATAACTACCATTGAACCGCTTCTTTATTTGGTATTACTAAATTGTCGTCAATGAGTGCTATTGAGCGCTATTTGTAAAATGGACGTTTCATATTCGTTTTGTTTTAGCGGATCGAAATTTGCCAGGGTAGATACACAAAAAAAGAGGGACAAAATTAATGTTGAAAAATTATTAAAACTTATTGTATTTTTTCTTCATAATACTTGAGTATACTTATTTGAATTTGTGTTAAATATAATTTAACTGGACAACTACGAAAAAGAAGGTAAGGTAAGGTGGGGCAAGTGCGCTATACATTTTGTCGAGTTCACCTTTAAACAGCTACATAAAATCTGCTTTTTATGCTAGAGAGATTATTAGTTTTGCAAAAGAAACTTCTACCACTTCTGTATTTTTTTTTTTTAACTCGAGGGACCTACAGTTTAACGCCGGTTCCGAACGGCCAATGGGCTTGTAATCTGTGTACATTACCCAACATTTTTAAATTTTAATAACCACTGAAATCCGGACATATACAACACCCAAGAGCAAGGTGGGAATCGAACCCACATCCTCGGTCAACAAACGGTACTAGGCGGTAGTCGCTCACCGCTGGTCTACCGAGGCCCCCACTTCTGTATTGTTCTGTGTCATAGGATTCCGGAAAAAATCGAAGTTTACATGTTTCATAAACGAAAAGGAAAAAAAGGTCCCTAGTATGCACTTGCCCCATAAAATGGGGCAAGTGCATAACCCAGCCTTCGAAACGTTACAAAGACTAATTAGTGCACGACGAGGCAAGTGCCAGATAGTTCGATTCCTGATGTTCGAATGGTTTTTGAATTTTTGCAAATCGGAGCATAACTCTCTGAGATACAGAGTTTGACAGCTTGTCGAACATAAATTTACTGGGTGGGAAAAAAATCAATTTAAAAATGTGATCAATGTTATATATTCATTTCCATTGAACAACTGAAACATTATACTATAAAAATTCAACAAAATCGCAAGACTTTTTCTCACAAAAGGGTATCAGAATTATGTAAAAAATTCAAAATTTTACAATACAACAATAAAAAAAAATTTTTGGTACTTTTACGTAACTAGGAAATAAGTAAAACAATATTCATCACTGAGTGTTGCAACTAGATAAATCAATATTAAAAATAGCTTCTCCTCGCCTACCAACTTTTGGTGATATCATTGGCTCATCTTTATCAAATTCATTGATCGTTTTCTTGCCCAAAAATTGAACGACGACCCTGTCACCAACAGCCATGCCATTAACTTTTTTAATGTCTTAGCATCTTCTCTCTGCTCTTTATTCTTCTTCCATTTTTCTTAAATAAAAATCGTGAGGGGGCAAGTGCGTAGCATCCTGCACTTGTCCCACTGTTGACTAGCGCACTTGCCCCGACACCTCAATTTTTTGGGGTAAGTGCAGAGTACAGCCTAACTCAGGTGAAATGAACAAATATAATTAAATTCAAGTTTTATTCTAAAACTACAATATTAAAAGTATGTACTTAGTATGAGAAATATGCAAAAAATTGAAAAATGTGGTGGATCAACTGAGATGACCTAGACTCCTTCCAACTTGACACACGAGACTAAACCACATGGTCACTTTGAAACCGCGCCAATACTGAAGCGCACTGCCCTGGAGCGCCTCTACTGGCAAAGTTTTTATGGTTATAAAGTTGGCAACAGAACCCACAGATGTTAGCTCTCTGACTCAAGCTTAACAGGACAGAAGAGGGCTACTATGCACTTACCCCGAAAACGCACTTGCCCCACCTTACCTTATATAATATCTACATGTTCAAAAAAAAAAACGTCAAGGGGACAAGCCAGGGTAGAGACTTTTTCATGCTCAAATGAGTAATTTGAGAAAAATGTGCTTCAATTGGGTATTCAATCATGATATAATCGATGAACTGTATTAAGATGCTGCGATTTATTATGTAAAATGACAAGATATAAAATATAAAAGGTATTTTATTATATTGATTGCCGTGCACATTACCTCTTATCGTAGAATGACCCAAATATATATATATATATATATATATATATACATGCAGTGGCGCATGTATATATATTTTAAATTTTAGATGAACAAAGTGAGTTCTAAAATTTTTTAAAGCATTTAAGAGTCATATAATCAACATTGCAACCCCGAAAACTCGACTCTCGATAACTCGACACTCCGGGAAAGTCAAGAAGCCTGACACAATTTTTGGCAGAAGCTAATTCAATTTACAGTAATAACTATGCTTATAGACTATTACAGAGCAGTGAATATATAGCTCTGACAAGACTGAAACTATATTTGAATAAATCCTGAACTATCATTAAAAGATTAAAACATAAAATATTGCACGTAATAGCACTTTGATTATTAAGTGAAATAGCTTATTTAAGCTGACTTTGAATAAGGCTCAGGTTTCATTGAATAAAAACAATATCTCAAAGTTAATGCTTTGAAAATGTTTAAGTATTATAAAATAATAAATATGAAAATATTCAAGTATTTGAAAATACTTATACTATACTATACTATACTATACTATACTATACTATATAGTTGTTCAGCCTCGTAGAAAAATAATTCGAAACTGAAAATTTAACATTCTGTATGTATTCAATTCTATCTTCCATAGAGATTTTCAATATTGCTCTGAATACCATTATAAGGGCTAGAGTTTCTTCAGAAAGGTCCATCGTCTAGTGCCTAGTCTAACTAATTAGGCCAAGCTACAGAGATTTTTTCATGTAAAAAGTGTTAGTAGAAAACCAGCTGCGCCTTTGTTCGTGAAATAGTTCCATATGATATAGTGATATGTTTTTCACTCGACTTTATAATTTATAACTTTGTTATTAACAATTTTATGGAAAAAATCGCGTTTTCTTAAATTTTTTGCTTATAAAAATGAAACTATCAGAGTGAACGTGATGGTGTTAATAGACTAATTGTAGAAAATGAAAAGACGAAGAAAATGAGAAGTGGGACGACTCGATCAGACCCTTAGTTTGAGAGGAAATCGGAAAAAAACCGGCCAAAATGAAGTTTTTTCTATTGATATAAACTTCATTTGTGCGAAGATCAGAAACTGTCCGATGCACAGTTTTCGATCTGTGGCCATTTGATTATGTTACTATGCAATTTTCCAGCAGACCTGAATGCGACAGGTATGGTCCGATTTCAATTTACTAAAATAATTTTGAAAGTAGAATTCTCATAGTTCAAAATGTTCATCTTGGTTTTTCATGAAAACGCTTAGAAATATGTTAAAAATAAAGCTGAACATGACAAGAAACGGCCGAGCGCGTGAGAGTAGTTGAAGAGCGGGGGTTTACAATTATTATCTGACAACGTTTAGAAATTACTGTCATGTTCAAAATGCCGACGCTTTCGAATGTCATACTTCTCCTTGCCTGCTGCTCTACCCCCACTCTTCAACTACTCTCACGCGCTCGGCCGTTTTTTGTCATGTTCAGCTTTATTTTTAACATATTTCTCAGCGTTTTTATGAAAAACCAAGATGAGCGTTTTGAACTATGAGAATGCTACTTTTAAATTAATCTTTTTAGTAAATTGAAATCGGACCATACCTGTCGCATTCAGGTCTGCTGGAAAATTGCATAGTAACATAATCAAATGGCCACAGATCGAAAACTATGAATCGGACAGTTCCTGATCTTCGCACAAATGAAGTTTATATCAATAACTAATACTGGCTGGAGGATCTACGGTACAAATCAAAAAATAACCGAGTTAAGAATTTTTGAAAAAACTGCATTTTGGCCGATTTTTTCCAATTTTCCCTTAGACTAAGGGTCTGATCGAGTCGTCCGATCTCTCATTTTTTTCGTCTTTTCATTTTCTACAATAAGTCTATTGACACCATCACGATTACTCTGATAGTTTTAATTTTATAAGCAGAAAACTAAAAAAAACTATGCAAAATTTTTTGCATAAAATTGTTGATAACAAAGATATAAATAATAAAGTCGAGTGAAAAACATATCAGTACATCATGTGGAACTATTTGACAAACAATGGCGGAGCTGGTTTTCTTCTAACACTTTTTGCACAAAATGCTCACTCTAAATCTCTGTAGCTTGGCCTAAATAATTTACGTCCACTGTCTGATGCAGCCAGTTTTGTAACTCAAACGGCCTTTCAAAGCTAGGAATAAACAAGTAAATAACAATACAACATAAATGAGAATAATCCAAATATATATAGATATATATATATATATATATATATATATAGATATATATATATATATATATATATATATATATATATAAATATATATATATACATATTTAGTTATGAAGTAATTAATTCTTTATCATTCATTTATTTGCCAGTCACGAATTTACGAAATTCGTGACTGTGAGCAGAATAGACATTTATGAGCATTGAAAAAACTAAAACTATATTTCATAAAATTTCTTGCGGCTATGGCTGTCTTCCCCTACTAATTACGTGCTATTCAGTCTTATATCAGCGTTCAGGTATGCTAAATTTTGATAAAAAGGGAGCCACAAAAAACCCTACCCCTAATTATTCAAATATGATTTTCATAACTTGAGGAAGATTAATTGCATGTGACGTCCAATATTGAAAAAGAATCTTTAATTTCATCTTCCTTTAATTTTTTACTCCATTTCGTGAGTTTTTTCATGGAAGAGGACATTGTGTCAGTTGATTTTAAAAGTTGCGTGTTGTCACTCGCAAATAGAGAGAAAGATAGAGAGTACAATAATTCAGATTTTGTTTATATACTCTCCGAAAAATCTTCCAGAATATTCCAGATCTATCGCGAGAGGCACCTCGGCGTGTCTAGCCCGATCATACCTTGCTATACAGAAGGCGAGTTGATTGTATACAGGATCAATTGAAAATAAACCACCACAAAAACGCAGATAATTTCAGCTTCTCATTTAATTTTCTGTTGAGTTAGGCCATATGTTTCGCGACGCCCTGTATAGTATCCACGACGCCCCAGGGCGTCACGACTCACAGTTTGGGAACCTCTGGCTTATACTATACAGGGTGTTTCCTAATTGAATGTCAATATTTATGGGGGTTGATTTTTGGGCCCATTTTAAGAAAAAAAACTTCATATGAACATATGTCCTAAACGTCTTAACTTTTACGATATAGGGTGGTAAAGTTTTCAAAAATAAATCATTTATTATTAATATCTACAGTCAGTCGCACGCCACTGACTTCTCTTAAAATTAAAATAAAATGAAATTTGTATTCAATTAAGAGCAAATTTGATCTCTTGAATTTTTTTAGTCCGACGCACGGGTTACATCTAAAAAAATAAGATCTACGTATGTCTCTGCAAGGTGATATTGTCATATGTATGGAACGATATTATTATGATCATGCAGAGAAACGGTTTTCATTTTTTTAAGCGAAAACCATGCATCGGATTGAAAAAAGTCAATCGATCAACTTTGGTAAGAAATGATTGGGAATTTCAAAAATAATTTTTATTTCAGGAAAAATCTGTGGCGTACCATCAATGTCTGCCAAAATATGCAGATCAAATTACGTACGAACGCCACAGGTGGAAATAAAAAAAAAAGTGATACATAAAAAAATGCCTCATGATTCATAGTACATGTATGACAAATTTCATTGAAAAATCTGAAGTGGTATTGTAGATATTAATAAAAAAATATATATATATATATATATATATATATATATATATATATATATATATATATATATATATATATATATATATATATATATATATATATATATATATATATATATATATATATATATATATATATATATATATATATATATATATATATATATATATATATATATATATATATATATATATATATGATGTTTTTTCCTGAAATGGGCTCAAAAATCACCCCCATAAATATTGACATTTAATTAGGAAACACCCTGTATATCACAATATTGTCAATTTAAAACTAAAATTGATTTTATATTGATTTCAGAGATTACATTGATATCTCTAACGTGATATGATATAGTAGAATAAACTACCCATCAATCGAGCGCTGTATATGACTAGGGATCATTTAAATGACTATCACGAAACCGCCAAACCCTTTACGCGAAAAATGGAACATTTTGTGACAGAAAAACCTATAGGAACGACGCGGTCATATCATTTCCGGGCTTTTTATTCCTCAACCGCATCAATTCGATTATTTAGGTCGCATTGCCGGGAACGAGCGGTGGTAAACTCAGCGAATGAAATGTCAATGCAGTAAATTGCACATTTAATTTGCTCCCGGATTTAGCTATTTGTACTGTTTTTGCATATTTTTCTATGAACGCGATCGGCGAGCCGTGTGCATCGACAGCCCAGGAGGTTGGCGAATATCGGACATTTTCCTAAACGTAAATTGCAAACCCGGAAATAAGTTAATCTCATTGGTCGCCCGCGGCAGACGATCCGATTTGGCGAACAAATCGTTTTCCGTTCGTTCTCAATTGAATGAAACGCCATCAACAATTATTTTCGATGCATTTCACCGACCGGAAAAACTTATTAAAACTTAATCTTGCGGACGATATTTTCCGAATTGATCTCATCGCGAAATTGTGTTCGGAATATTAGTATTTTTGATTTTATTACGAAAATATTGATGGAGTGCAATTTGATTATATTAGTTAATTTGCTATGAGAAATTTGAAAAATCTGGTGAGAGAACTTTCAGCATTGCCAATAGATCAGTTATTTTTCATCAATAAAATATTTGAATATTCTTCTTCTTCAAGTGCCTTACCCGGTTTCGGATGTAGGCGACCTCTCTACAACTATTCGTGTTGATCTTGATACAGTGATACACGAATAGAAGGGACCTACAGTTTTACGATAGTTCCGAACGTCTTTCTAGAGAGGCTTTGCAAGGCAGAATACTTTTCGGTGGTTTGCCATTACCGTCTGAGAGGTGGCTCTGCATTTATTCATTGGTTCGGACTTCAATCCGCCGACCTTCTGTTCAGTAGTCCAACGCACTGACCACTGAGCTACGGAGCCACAAATATTTATATACAAAGATACGTTATGTGCGAAATAGACAGTTGTTAGCCGAATTTTTTTTCTCTTCTTAGCTCTTTTCTTTTCGTACAACTCAGAGTGACGTTGGTTGAATCTTATCCTGATATTTCCTGGGTGTTTCGGATCACATCCAGACGTGACTCAGCATGCAACCGAGAATTCACAGACATACAAGCTACGATATTCAAAATATATCCCTTTTGACATAGTTGCCTATCCCTTGGTGCACTCTTGATACTCCTGACGAATTGGCTAATTGCTCGTATCGCAGTCTCTCAAAAATCGGAGAAATTCGACCAAAATTACTGTTTGAACAAGATGGCGCCACTGTATGTATTCATAACTCGCACGGATTTATGGGACGATATATGAGGAACCTCTATTGTACAATTCCTGTCTCTGAGTTGCGTCCCTATAGAATGCACAGCATTTTTCGAAAATTTTCGGGGAAAAGTAGAGCTTTGGATCCTAGGACCGACCCAAGTCACTTATCACTCAACCATACCAACTTACATTCATTAAGACTCACAAGAAGGACTCTATCAGCCAATAAATGCAGCTGGTGTGAATAAGCTTTTCAATGTTTTGATCGAGGTTGATTGGTCATTAGCAAAATTCGAAAATGTAGTTGCTAACGTTGAATGTTGTTGTTGATGTACTCAATAAAAATTTGAAGCTATGTTTTTCTTTTAGAAGAACTGTAACTGAGTCTAATAGGAATGTGAGGTGGTATAATCACGGGTTATGTGAAATGAGAGAACATCTCAGGCTCCTAAATGTCTTGTTTAATAATTATAGACAACCTGATTTTTCACAGGTGTCGCAGACATAGTATTGCAAAATCTTCACCAAAAAAATAGTGCGGCCTGTGCATATCTTTTGAATTTTCAGAGAAAGCTGATGGATTATCTTTCAGATAGGTCATCATAATTGAAGTTCACTCCCTGAAACAAAAACTGAATGAGGACATTTTTGTCTAGAACCCCATTCTTTCAAAGAAAATAAAAAGCACACTGATTTTACCACTGATACATATGTTATATTCTTGTATACATGAGGTTATTTATGCCGATATATTTAAAAAAATCAAAGGTTGTGCACTTATATAAAAAATACGACTATGACGATGTAAATAATTACTTGTTAATTGAATACTTTCTAAAGGATCAATTGTATGCTCATTTTTGCGAAAATGATCTATTTACTGATTGACTGGCCAGTTTAGTTTTATGAGGACCAAGTCCACAAAAAGTGCTATCATCTCACTATTAGAGTAAGTATATAGTCGAGGACTTTGAGGCCTCAACACTTAGGAGCAATCCTGTGTGACCTTTCCAAGGCATTTGACTATGTATACCATAAAATCCTTCAACAAAAATTGGAATACTACGGCATCCATCGGCGGAGTGTCCAACTAATTAATAGATATTCAATGGGTTGAAGTTAGTAAACCATTTTTGGAGTAATGCTTTCGGAAGCATTGAATGTGAAGCACAGGATTTCACAAGGATCTATCCTGGACCTCCTTATGTTTTTAATCTATATCAATGATATAGAAGTGTCAACAAATGAAATATTGGTACTATTTGCCGATGATACGTCTGCGATTGCAAATAATAAGGACTTGGTGCTTCTTGTTCTACGAATGAAACAATTCTTAGTTGATTTGGAAAGATGGTTTGATGTAAGCAGGCTATCATTTAACATAAATAAAACTGACAAGATAATCTTTCTCCTAAGAACACTTAAAAAACTGTAGATCATGAAGTGCTTCTTATGGCTTTACATGCCTTATTTAAATTTCACTGCAACTATGCCATACTTACATGGAGTCATACAGCACAGGCAAATAGAATTTATATATTGCAAAGAAAGGCAATCCGAGTTGTGGGGTCTTACATTATAAAGCAGATGTTAGGCAAACATTCATAAACTTAAGCATAATAACTATACCATATATTTTAAGTTGTCTCACTTATGTTAGGAGAAACCCGGACAAATACAAACTCTGCTGTCATAATCATTTTCATAACACTAGATATAAGAATAATATTAGTTTGGATTATCTGAGATTGAAGAGGTCATGTATAATTAGGACCAGTTTACCAGAGAGACAGTTTGTCAGTGTAATCGAATTTTTTTTATTAAAAGCGGTGTTCTATAGGGGAGACTGGGGAGGGTTGATACAAGGGGAGGCTTGATACACGTTCAAATTTCCCGCCTCGGTATTTCAAAGAATGCGTAACCGCGTGCAGTGCCGACTGTAAATGTTGAAATAGTGTCAGTTGAAATCTAACAACGATAGCGTCACGCACAAATATTTTTGAGGTTAAAGTGTGTTTTCTACCTATTCGATGTAAGTATTTGCATAACAAACGTAAGGCTTTATCTATTTAACAACAAAAACTAACGAAATTCATTACTTTATGCTTGAAGCACATTTCATTTAGAACATAGAGGCCGGTAGTATAGATCTTTAATCGAATATCGTAATATGTTCACGTCATATATTTCCTGAATTTGTCTTCTCGGGAGGTTTGATACAGTTTTTGTCGGGAGGGTTGATACGCGTATCAAACCTCCCTGTATGAAGTGAATGTATGTTGTTTTATTTATTTTATCATTTATAAGAATTTATGACATTTTCACGGCAATTATTTAGGTTAATTGAGTATACATTGTTTTAGATGCCGTTTAAATAGAAATGCAAAGGTCAGACAAAGTATTCCCCAGATGATTTAAAAAGAGCTGTGCTTGAAGTAGTGAATGAAAATAAAGGACTTAGGCCTACTGCCAAAAAGTACTATGTTGACAAAATGACATTGAAAAGATATGTTTCGAAATACCAAGGGGAAAGAGGTATTTCTTTTTCACCAAATTTTGTCACTGCACAAATTTTTTCGATTCATGAAGAATCGCTTTTAATGGAATATTTGCTCACTTCTGCAAACCTTCAGTATGGTCTAACGCCCAAGCAAACAAGGAAATTTGTGTATCAATTTGGGCAAGAAAACAATAAAAAGCTACCAGAAAACTGGAAAAAAAACGAGTGTGCTTCCTACGACTGGCTGAGAGGTTTCATGTCACGTCATCCCCAATTATCCTTGAGAAATCCTAAAGCAACTAGCTTGGGCAGAGCGACTGCGTTCAATCGATATAACGTGGAAGAATTTTACAAAAATTTGCGCAATCTAATGGACCGAGAAGCTTTTGGTCCAGAATCCATATATAACGTAGACGAAACTGGAGTAACGACTGCGCACAAACCTCAAAAGATCATTGCTCGTAAAGGGCAGAAGCAAATTTCAAAAACTACTTCTGCGGAACGTGGGACACTAGTAACAATTTGTTGTGCTATAAATGCATTAGGAAATTCAGTGCCACCATTATTTATATTTCCTCGTGTGAGAATACAAGATTACATGACCCAAGGTGCTCCTCCAGGTTCCATTGCTGTGACTCATGAAAGCGGTTGGATGACCAATGATAATTTCGAGAAATACCTAGATCACTTCATAAAACACGCAAAATGTTCGAGAGAAAACAAATGTATATTTGTCATTGACAATCACGATAGTCATATTTCACCCAAAGGCTTAGACACCTGTAAATTAAACGGCATCCATTTGTTAACCTTACCACCTCATACGAGCCACCGACTACAACCACTGGACGTATCGGTTTTTGGTCCATTCAAGAGATATTATAATGAGCAGGCAGATGCATGGATGGTTAGTCATCCAGGACAAACTATTTCATTAAAACATATATCGGAATTAGTTGGATTAGCTTATGTTAGAGCATTCTCTCCTTCGAATATAACAAAAGGATTTTCCACTACTGGAATTTATCCATTCAACCCACATTTATTTGAAGATCTCGATTTCGCAGGAGCAGAAGTTACAAACAGACCGTATCAGGAGGTAGGGCAAAACCCTGAAAAAGAACCGGTTATAGATGACTTAACAGCTCAACCTAGCACATCCTCATCTCAGCAGGAGTCACCGGATATAGATGACCCAACAGCTCAACCTGGCACATCCTTATCTCAGCAGGAGTCACCGGATATAGATGGCCCAATAGCTCAACCTGGCACATCCTCAAGCACCACATCTGCTTTATTGAAAAGCCCCGAAGAAGTTCGTCCTTATCCCAAGGCACTGCCACGAAATAAAAAAGGTGGCAGAAAGCCTGGTCGGACCAGAATCTTAACCGACACCCCGGAAAAAGAGGCCATTGAGGCCGAATATAATATGAGGGAAGACAAGAAAACGATAAAAACAAAAAAGCAACAAGTTAAAAGAAACATAGCTGGTGAAACTGGAAAAAGTGATCACATCGAACAACACAATGCAGGGTGTAGTAAATCCCACCTCAAAAGAAAAGTTTTGAATAGAAATGCAAAAACAAAAAAGTGTGTTCGATGACTTGGATCCTGAGGAAGAAAATGAAAAAGATCCATTTTCTGAAAAAGATGACGATGCAGCTTGCATCTACTGCAATTCATTATTTTCGGCGTCTCGTCCTCGAGAACAATGGATTCGTTGCCTGCAATGTCTAAAATGGTGCCATTCAGCCTGTGCAAATGTCAGTATTAAGATAAAAATGTTTACTTGTGAATTATGTAGGAATTAGTTAGTTTTCTGATAATAAAAGTTTGCGTTCTTATTATTGCTCAGACCTAATTTCTTATTGTATCAAACCTCCCTTTTAGTGTATCAAGCCTCCCATGTATAGGGAGGTTTGAGACACTTTGCACCGATAACTTCAAAAATTCATAATCAAGGTTAAAATTTCAATTTTCAGTAATTGAATACTGCCAAATGCCTAAGCGAAGTCCTTAAATTACACTCTGACATAAATGAATTGGTAAATGTTAAACACAAAATTTTTTTTAACAATCTTGTAAAAAATGTATCAACCCTCCCCAGTCTCCCCTAGTATACAGGAATTCTTAGATGTAAGTGCTACTATGTGAAATGTTGTACCTATGTTTTTAGTTTGATTTTTGTTTCGTACTTATTTATACTTATTTTTAGCTTCCTCTTTTATTGTAGTATTTGTAATAAGTTTGTGAAAAATGTTAATTTTATGAGCACGAACGAAGTCAGTTTTTCAGTACCACAGAGGCCATACCTGATTTAAAGTATCAAAAATCCATGATAGCGTGTCATTATCCTGGTGCATTTCTACCAATATACCAGAGGGTCTCTCCTGCGTCTATATATATATATATATATATATATATATATATATATATATATATATATATATTTATTCATGAAGAACAGAATCTTCGTACGTAGTACGTAATTTCATTCAATATATATCCAGGACTATTATCTCTGAAGTAAAATCTTTCATATAATTCCTTTATTAAGCCTAGCTAGTTATGATTGGCAATCATTAATAATTTCAAGTCTACCATCGAGAATGGAATGTTGAAAATATCAACATGGCCACTGCAGAGGATTGAAGGGATAGACAGGCTGTTTCAGTCTCATTAGACACTCATCATTATCACATATCAATTATTGATTGTAATGACAAAATCAATAGACTCAATGCTAAGCAATAAATCTCCTCCAGTCAGAGACGAAAACAACACAAAATGTGTTCGATGCAGAGTTTGTATCATCGAAAAGCTGTACAAAATTTCAACAAAAATAAGGTTTTTTGAAAGAGCACGTACAATATTATTCCATGTAGTAATGTGACATATATGCATGAACAATCCGAAATTCTACAATAGACCAGAAGTGCTTTCATGCAAAATCTGCAATAAGATACGTACGGTATCACTGTATTATTAAGGCTTTTGTTCCACAGGATATGAATGTTATATATCAATACAACCATGTGCAGTGAATGGTAACCGCCACAATACATATTACGCCTCTCTCAATCATCTGCAGAGAATGTGACTACAGCAGAAAGGTTTCCACTGAATAGAACCGGAAAATATTTTTCATAGTTTTTCTTGCCTCTCTTCATTATTTGATAAATGCAATTATGAAAATATGAGATATGTATGATGACACTCTATTTTTGTTGTTGAACTTGAATAACGAAAATAGGTATGAGGTTTATGATGAAATAAATTTTTTTGCTGTTGTTCTTGATTAATGAAAACATCGGCTAATCATGATGTAATTATATATTTTCTTGAAGTTCTTGATTTATGAAAATATGAGCTATTTATGATGTAATTATATTTGTTTCTTCTATTGAAGTTCTCAAATCATGAAAATATTAGCTTTTTATGATTATATTCTATTTTGTTTTCGAGAAGTTCTAGAATAATGAAAATATCAGCTTTCATGCTTAAACTCTTGTGGAATTTAATCCATCTTCAGTGCATGTAACATACTGACTAAAATTGAAAGTACTAAAGAAAATACAGGTCTATTCAGGTGAGTAGTGAGGAATTACAAAAATTTCCACATATCCACGACGTGTACGTAGGTATGTCGATTTGAATATCTAGAAACAATCTGAAATAACTGCCAGAATGTTTGAGCTTTCCAACCTCAATAACATCTGGGAAATATAACAATTTCACATTACTGCCATATCGGAGGATTTGCCGCTTATATTTATGAAGTATGTTGCTATAGGTACTAGTGTTTTTCTATTAATATAATGTTCACATGTTCTTTATATCTAGAAGCAAAAGAAATGAATATATAAATATATATATATATATATATATATATATATATATATTTTATATATAAAATATATATATTATTTATATATATATATATATTTATATATAAAAATATATTTATATATATATATATATATATATATATATATATATATATATATATATATATATATATATATATATATATATATATATATATATATATATGTATATATATATATATAGAAAACACTATTCTTCGTGTTATCGAAACACGTTTGTGGCAATAAAATCAAGTAAACTAGGACATTTATTTGAAACTAATCAAACAAAACTCCTAGCGGAGTATAACCTATGGTTATACGAGTTCACGAAACATCGAAATGCCTCCATATACCTTAGACGGTGTATGTTAGAATATATATATATATATATATATATATATATATATATATATATATATATATATATATATATATATATATATATATATATATATATATATATATATATATATATATATATATATATGAAGTATATTATACAGGGTGATTCATTAATATGTGCAAATATTTCAACGGGAAAATTTTGAGGCCAAAATATGAAGATCTAACCCAATTTGCTTGTACAAACAGGATATTTTATTCAGATTATTAAAAATTAATTAAAGTATTTTGTTTATTACTTTAATGCTGCTTGATATTTTTTTATGATATTTGGCAGTAACTTAAAGTAGTTTGGGACACATCAAATAATAGTAAACAGGACATAAAACTACATAAAAATCAAAAGAATTGTGCAGCCACATGTTCAACGTTAAATATCTCGAGAAATAGTGGCTCTAGCGTTACAAAAGAGAGTGCCTTATTTACAGAGAAAATATTATTAAAATCGAAAAATTATACTAAAATGACAATTCTACCAGTGGCGTATAATTTAGGAAATGAAAACTCTTCCCGTGCCCCTGCTGTACGTCACTTGTGATAGCGAGAGAGTCTTCTTTACAATTATTTGATGTGTCCTAAACTACCTTAACTTACTGCCAAATATCATAAAGAAATGTCAAGCAGCATTAAAGTAATGAACAAAATTAATTTTTAATAATCTAAATAAAACACTCTGTAATTCAGTAAGGAGAAATATTTTGTATGAGCAAATTGGGTTAGATCTTCATAATTTGAGCTCAAAATTTTCCTGTTAAAATATTTACACATATTAATGAATCACCCTGTATATCTTGAGGAAAATAAGATTCCGAGCTACAAAATGGCGAATGCGCAGGTAGCATATTTAATCCAACCTAGTTGAGGAATAAATGATCCTTAAAGGGAGAATACGTCACACAGTAGATAGAAAAACGCATAAGGGACAGCAGTGGGACTCCGTGCACTATAGTATTCTACCTGTCGCTTTCTATAATAGAATTCTACTGTAGAAAGCGATAATCGCATTTGACGGCACTCTGTCTTACAATCGCCTTCTCTTCGGATATTTCCGGGATTTGTAGAGTAATTTGTTATTTTAAAGGTGGCAATACTGATATTTTCATTTGATAAACGTCAATTTTATGTGTGTCATTTCTGTTTTTGTGATTTTGTTGATTTCTTTGCTTCAAATTGCGACTAAAGGCGAGTTCAAACAACTTCATAACTTTAATTTTCATAATTATAATTGACGAATGTCTCGCTGTCTCGTCTAAAAAAATACTTAAAATTATTACGAACATTATTTTCCAATCCCAATTCATGTACAGCCTCGTCTCCTGCAACAGATAGAAGTCTTTTCTCTAAATCCGACAAAAAAAAATTTGGTCCTCCAACAGTTTTGTTTATTATTTTGGTAATCATTACAATTAGTTTAAATTACTCAGCTAGCTCTATAGTTTAATGAATAGCTATCGTCGCCATTCAACAAATTTTATAAAAATATGCGACAAGATATGACATATCTTTCACTAAAGTTATTGATTTTATCAGTATTTCAGACATACATTTTTTTTATTTATAATTCAAAAACAATATAATAATAGTTCATTCGACAGCTGATGATAAAAGGTATTTATTTGGTAGAACTTACAAAGTTCCCCATAAGTAAAATATAAAATAATATAAATATTTTCGTGTGATCTGGGTAATAATACAACAGTATTTCTCTATCCTTCTACCGATTTTTTACCAAAACCTAAACTGTTTAGTTTTTGAGGAACCGTTTGCCACAGTTTATTTCCCTTGTCTTTTCCCGCTACTCTACTGAACTTATTGGTTATTAATTGTGGCTTTTCGTCATACACATCCAGCAATAATTGTCAAATGTGCATATTTATAATTTTTAATAATTATTTACCACTTTACTAACAATCATTTATAATTGATAAGCAAAACAAACTCAAAAATGACAGAACAACGACAGATACTGTTGGACAGGTTAATTTGTTGCCAAAATAGAATACGACACGTCTATACACCTCGCCAGAAGTCGATCGCTTTCGTCGATAGAAAGCTATTTTACTCGCGTACGGAGTGCCAGTGGTATAGAAAGAAGGCGATTAATAGAATTCTATAGGACACAGAGTCCCGCTTCAGAACTTCCCAACTAAGGTCTTAATTTTTGTGAAGATATTCGTTACAACACAATAGTTTATTATTTTCGGTTACTTGATAATAGTCGCGTCAATAAAGCTTTTCGGTAGAAAGTCCTCGGGAACAGCTCCGATTTTGTTAAATTTTTTTTTACACTTCTGTTTTTTAATGTTATTTGAAATCAGAAATCTTGTAGAGGGGAGAAATAATTATTTTTATTGTTTAAACAATATAGACGTCATTTATATAAAAAAATAAGTTTTTGCGCGGTTTTCTTTGAAAACAATTGTTGGACTAAGGAAAATGACGAAATCAACGCTATGCGATTTTTTTTTCTTTTTTTTTAACTCAAGGGACTTACAGTTGTTCGCCGGGCTTGAATCTAACTCATTACCCAATAGATCAAATTTTTAGAAATAGTTAATTTCATACATACACAACACCCAAGAGCAAGGTTGAACTCGAACCCACGATCCGCGGTTTACAAGCGATACACCTTATCTCTGGGCTACCGAGGCCTCTCGCCGATATTTCTGAACAATGTGAAACGGATGTTAATAATGTTACAAAACTTTTTTTTACATGTCGATAGTGGTATGTTACTTCACAGATTGAAATGGAAAAAAAAATACAAAGTTTATTGATATTTTTCAACAGTATACCAGATATTTATGTAATAACTATGGTATCAACGTTAAAGTTATTTTTGATGGATACAATAATGATGGAAGTAAAGCGCCTGAGAGAAAACGTAGATATAAAAGTAATACTTCAATCGATTATTTTTTTGAAGAAGACATGCCTCTTAATACAACTAAAGTCAAGCAGTAAGTAATGCAGATCGTTCAATTGTACAATCAGCTCTTGATAATGGACATTGATGTGTTAGTGATATTGATGGCTTTAGCACCTGATTATAAAGAAATATTTTTCTTGAAACCAGTCAAAAATAATGTCTTAGAACGAGTTTACTCTACAGAAACCATGTTAATGAAATATCCAAATATTACCAAAAATCATCTCTTTTTCATTCATGCATTCACTCGATTTAATACAAAAACTGCTTTTTATAATAAAGAAAAAAATAGTTTTACCAGTTTTTAATAGTGATCAGAAATTACGTGCACCATCTGAAACTTTCATGGTTCATGAACAACGTAAAGAAATATTTTTTGTTGGAGGTATTTATTGTATTCTAACCTTGTATGGTACTAAAACTGCCAAAAGCTTGAATGAACTGCGATAAAATCGTTTTATAACATTAGCTTCAAAAGACAAGAGCGTACTCAGCTCGTTACCTCCATAAGACCCACTGAACAAGAAACATCATAAGTCTATTTTGTGATGTTCTTTTTAGAGACTTTTCGTGATGTTTATTTAAAACGGTAAAAAGATATCTCCTAAATGTTTAAATTTTATAACTAACTTCATTAACATCCATGTTATGTAATTAAAACATATTTTAGATGTACACAATACTACTTGAATTCGCAGTGATATACACATCCTATGAACTTCTTTTCAGCAACTTCTTTGAGGAAACATCCATACGATGTTAATTTGTAAAGGTCTCACTAATGTTACATACAGAACATTACTGCAGTATTACAAATTAACATGTTTCTGAGATGATCACATTTTGTAGTTACTTTTACAACTTTCGAACTACTCCTTAGTAACTTCCTGCGACTGGGTGAGCTGTTTGAATGATGTATTCATAAAATTATAAAAAAGAAGAAAACAGAAGACGAAAAAAACAATGTCAAGCATGATATATGGCGGATCGTGGCGTGCAAGTAGGTTATAAGTGGTGGCAGCGTCGTTTTCAGTTTCGCGGTTTTATTTCAGTAATAGCATCTTCTTGTTATAATGGACGAACAACAGTTATCGGTAAGTACTTATTTCAAAATCATAATTATTAAAACTGAAATATACTCATTTTAATACTTTAATCGGCTATTCAACATTGAAATTCCGGGTGGAGGGATATACCGTTGATATACCGTAACGTTTCGTAAAGTTTTGATAGTTTGAAATTTTTATAGTTTTAATATTGAAAAATTATTCTAATAAATATTTTGTAAACCAGCTATAAGGTATCAGTAATCTTTATCAATTCAGTTTTAAATCGTGTTAGGTTATAGCAACTACAGCTTGATATATACAGTTGCACACAAATTCAATTTTTGTTAAGATGTGTCATATATCACTTTCCACACTTGTTATGTAATATGTTTACACTATTATATTTTTTAGGTTGGATTCCCGGACAGGATATTTGTTTTTAAATTGGATTTCTTTTTCTGGACAAGATATTTATTTTAAGGCTGGATTTGTTTTATTTTTATTTTCAGTGTTATATTTATTAACAGTTAATATACTATTTAAATCTTCTATTGCTTTTTTATTTTAAATGTACAGGGTGAACAACTAAGAACAGCTGTATGCCACATCTCAGAAAAAAATATTGGTACAAATAAAAAACATTACCTTTTGGAAAGAAAAATCGCTAGAAAATATTTATGAGTTTCTAAAATATCCACTAGGGGTGGAATGAGCACTGAAAATCATAATACTGTGATTATCTCCAAAAAAGACATATACCAAAAGGTGACCTAAAAATGCAACTTTTGAAATCTTTATGATTGTATATTTGGGATACCTTTAGTTTTTCTTTCTTGATGATAATCACCTCATTATATGTTTTTAAGTGTTCTTTCCATTCCCTAGCGGATATTTTAGTAACACAAAAAATATTTTTCAGGTTCATTTTCCTTGAGGTATTTTTTTTAAGTTGAATCATGATTCTTTTTTGAGATATGGCCAGCAGCCGGCGTTTTTAGTTGTTCACCGTGTATTTGCTGAAACATCTATAGGATGTAATCTAGAATGCTTGAGGTATATTATTTAGAGGTTCAAGTAATATCCATACAACATCTTAAAGAATATACTGTATCGTTTTTGAAATGTTGCATTCAGTTCATTGGTAAGATGTTGTTTCATAGACATTGCATCAACATGTACTAGATGTTAAATGGCATTTCTGAATGTAACAGAAATGTTGCTTTTAGTTCATTATAAATACTTCCTTTTGAGGAAGTTCTAGTAACATCACAGTAATGTAAAAAGGCAGCGCTTTAACATCGCTGAGAAGTTCAGTTGTAACATCACAAAAGTTAACAGCCCTAAGCTGGGCATAAGCGGTTGTGAAGATGTGCATGTGATGAAAACAAGAGGAAAAAAGGGAAGAACATTAGCACAATGTGATGTTAAATTAACGTGACTGTAACAATTATTTGCATAGTGGGGAGGATGCAGCAAAAAAACATATTGAAAGAACAATGGAAAAATAATGCTTCAATACCTCCCGAAGTTTGGGGTTGGCAAATTGATCATTATTTGAAACCAATTACAATGAAAACAATCAGCAGCACCGAAGAACGTTTTAAAATTTATATTTTGCTCTCGCCAAACGGGATGCGGTTCAGCGTGTGGCTGCAGAAAAAGTGATTTGCATTGCTCACCCGCCTGCATTGTATGCAGTGGAAGTGACTGCGATAATCACCCACCCTGATGAAGATTAAATTTTCAATAGAAAAATCAATTGTAAAAATTGAATGTTCCTTTTTTAAAATAGAAACATAAATAGACAAAATTACTTGTGTAGTGTTATTTTTTTAGAGTCAATGAAAAAAATGAAATTATATTATTCTTTTATTTAATGATAAATAATAAATTATCTATATATATATATAATACAAGCCGAAAAATTGAATCCAGTCTACAGCAAAAACCATATTTTTTAAATTTCTGAAATTAGGTGGGAAGTTAAGTCTGATCATGTAGATTCCCACTAAGACGGGGTTTTTTAAAATTCCGCCGTTAAGGGGTTGAAAAAGGGTAAAACGTGTGTTTTGATGTTTCTCGCAAAATAATAGACTCAGCGATCCCGTTCTTCCACTAAAATGTTAAGTAAAATGAACTCTAGAAAGAAGTTCCTCAGTTTTTTGAAATTCCATCATTTAGGGGTGCAAAAGGGGTAAGTCTGTTTTTTTATATTGGCTATTTCCGGCAAAATAATCGACTTAGCGATTCCGTTCTTCCACTACAATGTTCCTTATAATTTTATTAAAAAACCGTTTTCTGCATTTTTTGATGTATCATTTAGGGGTTGAAAGAGGGTGAAAAGTGTTTTTCGTATATTGGCTATTTTTGGCTGAATCTCGCAAAATAATGGACTTAGTGATCCCGCTCTTTCACGAAAATATTAAGTAAAATTAACTTTAGAAAGTAGTTTCTCAGTTTTTTGAAATCCCATTATTTAGGGGTGAAAAAGGAGTGAGTCTGTTTTTTTCATTGGCTATTATTTATATTGAAAATTTTAATTTAATACATGTTAACAAATTGGATTTTTATACAAATAAACAAATGATTTGATAAATTTTATCCTTTTTTTAATTGTCTTCACCATGCTCGAAAACCATAAAGCGCCACGAGTACGTGTTTAAAAAAAAATTATTAAAATATGAATTTTCCCAATTACGAATACGAACTATATCTTAATAAATTCATACGTATACATATATGGATACGCGGGCGAAGCCGCGACGGGTCCCGCTAGTTCTATTATATTTAATAATAAATAATAGAAAAATAATGAAGCTGAAGACTTATTTTCTTATATGAATTACATACATATTGTTTAAACAATAAAAATAATTATTTCCCCCCTCTGAAAGATTTCTGATTTTCAATAAAATAAAAAAAATAAAATAAAAATTTTTTTAAATCAAAATCGGAGCTGTTCCTGAAGACTTTCGGAGTTTGGCTGTTTTACGGCTTCCTTGACGCGACTATAAGGAGAATACTATAATTGGTAATTCTTTGAAAAAAATTCTATTAAATATGCAGCGATATTTTTGATAATTCATAAATTTCATTTACGTTTCTTCAACATGTTGAACATTAAAAACTGTAGAAGGATATTTCATCACTAAAAGTGCGTGAAATCATTACACTAAAAGCAAATTGATATTATTTCAATTAAATAACCAAGGTAAGGTATGCATAATGGATTTCGCATAATAATTATACAAACTCATTTAGACAGAACAGTTCTGCGTGGAAACATTAATAACAATTACAAATTATGAAAACGAGAAAATGCTGTCAAGTAACGTCAGCGTTTTGTTCGTGAAAATTGCAGTCGGAGTATTATGTTTCAGCTTTTTGGAGATCGCTCTGAAAATTCGAATTTGGATTAGATGGTAAGCTAATTCGATTAACTTCAGAAGCATTTGTGAAATAGAATGAATTTATTGTAGCCATGAGAAGCCATGAAATATAATGTCAGAAAACAATGAACAAACATTACAATGATGTAAAAATAATGACAGAAGAAAAGCTCTTCTGTTTGGCCTACAGTGAGATATCTAGTTTCTGATAGATGACACTATGATTTGTGTCCATGTTATTAGTGCTGTTTTGAGAAACTATGAAGTTGTTATGTTGATTCGATATCGTTGATGGAGAGAACGCTACTGATGAGCTCGTTGAAGAGAAAGAGACTGTCAAGTGTTTCCATCGTTTGTGGCGACGATGTTGCATTTTTTGACATTGTCCTTTGAAGGATGAATGGCGATTTCACGTCGTCGAATCTCATGAAACTGATTTGATTGATCATCAATTTTTCAAATGAATTTCTTAACGTATAATTATCTTTATAAATAGGTCTATATATATATATATATATATATATATATATATATATATATATATATATATATATATATATATTGTAACGTGAACTCCCCTTATGAAACAATAAAAATGAATTTTGGATAAATTACAAAAATTTAATGCTCCGACTAGTTCAAATATTTAGGGAAATTCGGTTACACTTTACCTGATTCATTCACACGAGACAATGAGACAAAGTAACTTCACTAAAATATCTATTAAAGTTATTTGTAAAATTTGGTTCAAAGATTACAAGTAAAATACAATTAAATTGAATAATGTAAAATGAAGAAAGTTAATTTGATTTCGCTCTTTTTAGTATACTGATCTATTTTTCCAAAGATCTTCAATTCAGCCTCCTGACGTTTTGGAAACTCAGACTCTGGACGTTTTCAGATTCCTTGAAACTCCTGACGTTTTTGAAATTCAGACTACAGACGTTTTGGAAACTCGGACTCCAGATGTTTTTGGAAACCCCAGAGGTTTTTCAAATTACTGACTCCTGCGGATTTTGAAATTCCGACTCCTGCAGTTTTTGAACTCAGACTCCTGCAGTTTTGCGCTTCCTAGCGCAAAGATATTTAGCAAAAATTTATCAACTTCGGGATTACTATAAAGTGAGAATATATTACGATTTTTACGACGTGTTATTAACTGGAACTCTCTAGTTGAAAAAGGGAAATGGTTTAGTTAGCGTCCCGGATTTGACGACTTATCCCTTCTACTATTTGAAGTGACGCTAGAAATCACAGAATCTTCTTTATTGACTGATCTCGGCTAGAATTTGGTTTAGCCAGTGGACGGTATTTTATAACGTTACAATATATATATTTATATATATATATATATATATATATATATATATATATATATATATATATATATATATATATATATATATATATACATACACATATATACAGCTTGTACCATATGAAAAACTTTTTTATTATCCATTTTTCAGAAAATTTTATTTCTGATAAAAATTGGTGCTTTGCAAAAAATTTCGTTTTGAGATGTCAAAATTCTGAATTTATGAACGGTGTACAGGGGACAACAAGGGAAAATAGTAACTTCTGTTTTTTCGACATGATTAAAAAAGTTTATTCAATAATGTTATTTAGATTTGAAAATACTATTCAAACTCGACATCACAGCCACTTACGCAAAAAAACAAAAACAATCAATTTTTTTATTGTTCAAGTACCATAAAGAGTAACAGTATCACATACACTTTAGGCGTCTCCCACACATTACTATAGTAATATTTTAATGTGAAATTTACTCCGATTTATTATTCAAACTAGTATACGGATGTTTGTTGAAAATGGTTCAAATTTTAACTAGATTTTTGGTGAAAATTTGATATTTCACTCTGTAAGTATGTCCATAGAAACTATCAGTATGATTTAATGACTAGAAATAATTGATTGAATTGATTATAATCATATGAGAGAGGCGCTTTGAGTGTATATGAGCCTTCTACTCTTTAAGAGGCTGAAACCATAAAAACGGATATTTTTGTTTTCTTGCTTAGGTGGCTGTTATTTCAAATCATAAATATTTTCTCAAATTTAAAAAACTTTTCAAAATAAACTTTTTTAACAATGTCGAAAATAAGAGTAGTTTACTCTTGAAGCAAATTTCTATTTTTTGTTCTTCTTTTTACACCGTTCAGATATTTACAATTTTGACATCCCAAATCAAAGTTTTCCAAAATGCACCAATTTTTATCATATATTTAATTTTCTGACATGGATAATGAAAATGTTTCCCATATGGTGCAAACTTTTTGAAACTCAATATATATATATATATATATGTATATATATATACATATATATATATATATATATATATATATATATATATATATATATATATATATATATATATATATATATATATATATATATATATATATATATATATATATATATATATATATATATATATATATATATATAAATATATATATATATATATATATATATATATATATATATATATATATATATATATATATATATATAGATATATATATATATATATATATATATATATATATATATATATATATATATATATATATATATATATATATATATATATATATATATATATATATATATATATATATATATATATATATATATATATATATATATATATATATATATATATATATATATATATATATATATATATATATATATATATATATATATATATATATATATATATATATATATATATATATATATTCATTTGAATTGTTGCCTGTGAACTATTGTTATTTATTTGAAAAGAGTTAAATATTTCTCTGAGAAATATACTTACTCATTGGTTTTTAATTTGATTGTTATTTAAAATTTATGTTTTAAATAGTTATATGAACATATATGACAAAACTGAAATAAATTTATTGAAAAATAGAAAAATATAATGATATTCTCTTCCTATTTGGAGGTTTTCGCCTTGGGCTTCTTTGTTTCCCAAGAATTCATTATATAGATGTGAATTATTTAATAATTATTCAATTATTTAATTAGTCTTGTAGGGTGTCTAATAACGTATAAAAAAATGTGACAATACACTAGGGGCTACTGGTGATTTTTTTTTCTGTAATAAAATCCTAGTTATCATTTTCTCGGTAAGAGTACAGTGAACATAAGCAGAGTTATAGTCTTGTAGAGAGTCTAATAAAGTATTAAAAAATGTGACAATACACTAGGGGCTACTGGTGATTTTTTTTCTGTCATAAAATCCTAGTTGTCATTTTCTCGATAAGAGAACAGTGAACATGGCAGAGTTATAGAAACGAATGCTAATGAATATATATATATATATATATATATATATATATATATATATATATATATATATATATATATATATATATATATATATATATATATATATATATATATATATATATATATATATATATATATATATATATATATATATATATATATATATATATATATATATATATATATATATATATATATATATATATATATATATATATATATATATATATATATATATATATATATTTTATTCGATTTCAAATACTAATTTCAAACCCCCTCAATTGGGGTTGAAGAAAAATAGAAAGAAACCTGCGAAGTTACATAGAATTTCTATATAAAAATTGAATGAGAAAAAATAACTAGTACGTATAAATTTTAAACTTTACAATTGAATTTGGAGTGGCAGTAGAAATGCGCAATTATCGAAAATCCTCCATAATGTTTGTAATTTCAACTTCAAAATTGCAGCCATGAAATCCTTCCGTAGCATCAACTCAATCTATCATTGTCACTGTTACCTTTCGATACAATGCATTTAGTTTAATATTTTCAATGAAAATATGACTAAAAAACTCTATCGCAGAGAGCTGCATTAAAAAAGCAGGTTTTCATGACGTTTCCAGTTCAAAAAATCTATTTATTCAATTATGACTTTTGTTCCAAAACAAAAAAAAATTCCGACATATATAAATATATATATATATATATATATATATATATCTATATATATATATATATATATATATATATATAAATAATTTAAATATGTATATCAGTGGTAGGGAGTCGCTAATTAGTTAAAATATATACAATTTGTAGGGAATGCAGCAATGTAAAAGGAATCTCTTTGAAGTTTTTCCAAGCTTTCGGAATAGTTTATTCCATCATCAGGGAGAATCTTTCGTGAGGATGTTTACATATATGGTGATAATGGGATATAAGAAACAATGAAAATGATGCTATTTGTTAAACTTCAAAGAATTTCCTTTTACATTGCTGCAGTCCCTACGAATAGTTTTCTATAGTATATATATATATATATATATATATATATATATATATATATATATATATATATATATATATATATATATATATATATATATATAGATATATATATATATATATATATATATATATATAGGGCTATTCAAATTCGAGTCTATGCATGGGGATTTCAATAACGGTAAGAGATAGAGGGTTAGTTAAATGGGGGCTAAGAAGCGTAATTCAGAGGTTAATTATATGAATAAAAAAAACCAGACCTAGCTTCTTTAGCTTTGGAGTTATACTGGAAAAATCGAAAATTTCTTTCTTCTTTTGCCTATATCTTTTTATTTTACGAATATTTTTTTAAAATTTAACCACTTTTCCATAGCAACTTTTTGTAGCTTTTCCAAATATCTGAATAAAATGTGTATCGTACACATTGGGCCAGCCTCAAATTTTCATTTTCAAATACGGACCTGTATTTTTTATTGAATTTTTTCGAATGCCAAGAGTCATGTGTCATATTGGCGTTTTAATTTGATCTAAATCATGAAGTTTTTTGGAAACATTAAACTAATATTAGGCATTCTAGACCTTATTCTATGAAATTTTTTTCAAATAACAGCTGGCATTTTACTGGTAATAGTTCAATATATCCAAAACACTCTGTAATTAAGATGAAAATACTACGAAAATATGAACCCTGACTATTGGCATGAAAAAAAGTGCAATAAAAAATGCAGGTCCGTATTTGAAAATTAAAAGATGAGGTTGGCTCAATTTATACGACACCCTGTATATAAAATTTCATTGAAATATTTGGAAAGCCTACAAATAGTTGCTATAGAAAAGTGGCAAAATTTTAAAAAATATCGGCAAAAGAAGAATTTCAATTCTTCCTGTATAACTCCAGAACTAAAGAAGATAGATCAGATTTTTTAAATCCATATAATAGACCTCTGAAATATGCTACTTTACCACTATTTAACCATTCCTCTATCTCTTACCGTTATCAAAATCCCCATGCATAGACTCAAATTTGAATAGCCCTGTGTATATATATATATATATATATATATATATATATATATATATATCTATATATATATATATATATATATATATATATATTTAAGATTGTAAATACTTATTTTTAAATATACTAAAATATTTGAGTATTATATATATATATATATATATATATATATATATTTATATATATATATATTTATATATATATATATATATATATATATATATATATATATTCATTATATATATATATATATATATATACATATATATATATATATATATATATATATATATATATATATATATAATATATATATATATATATATATATCTACATATATATATATCATATATATATATATATAAATATATATATATATATATATATATATATATATATATATATATAATATGTCATGAAACGATAAACTATCTTGGCCCTAGGACCAACTTTGCTAATCGAACCCATTTTGATAAACAAGTTTTCAAAGTGAAAACCTGCTAAAAATGGAATGAATAAACTGAACTACTTCGAATCATTATTTGAGAATCCTGCTTGATCAATCGTGAAATCGATTATTTTCTATTCGACAGTCTGTTCAAACGTCACTCAAGATCCTATTTAGGTGTTTGTGACAAATTTCTAATCGTGTATTTTGCAGCACAGAAAATGCAGGCTGATTTAGACGAGACGTGTTAATGAAGGAAGCCCATTTAGGCCATGTTTTAATTAGAGATAGCAATTAGTGCAGTGTATGTAAGAGCGGATTGTTGACAGGGAATGTGGCATTGTTTTGCATTTTTGTTGCGCCGTTGGAGGGCTCGAACACGTGCTCGATTCTTCCTGATAACAAACAAAGGGGCTGTGAAGTGTAACGACACTCTCGCGTCTTGTACAGGAAGAAATAATTACTATTGCATATGCATATTGCTGGTTATTTCCGGATAAAAAGGGAATAATTTTTCAGCGGAATACAACAACAAAAGTTTTAATTTTTCAGCAACATGGATTTATAATTGATTATATCAATTCTGCATCTTCATCTTCTCTTTGTTAGTTTTACGAATATCTAATATCTCTGATAATATTTTATTAAACATCAACAAAAACTTAAGATTCTTACTTATTACTTATTGTCTTGATTTATCGGGTATTGGGTCTTAACCGAATATCCGAGAAATCAAGCTTTATTCTAGATTTCTCTACACTCGAGATATCCATTTCATATATATATATATATATATATATATATATATATATATATATATATATATATATATATATATATATGTATCAGAGAAAGATTCCGGGGTTCAATCCGATCGGATTGAACCCCGGAATCTTTCTCTGATTCATTCCACCATCCGAGAAAACATACGACACAACATATATATGTATATATATATATATATATATATATATATATATATATATATATACATAGATATATATATTATATATGTATACATATATATATATATATATATATATATATATATATATATATATATATATACACTCACGGACAAAATTATTGCATATTTTATTTTAGGTCTTAATTTTTTTCCCTCTAACACTTTTATGATTTCAGTTGCTAAATCTGTTATATTGATTGGAGTGCTCTACGTATATTGCAATTTATTACAGATTAAATAATGGTAAGACATAGCTTTTATAACTGAATGAGCGATAACTAGAAATTATAACTGAATAAGCGGAAAGCTATAATCCTAGCTTAGTGTGCCTTGATGACTAAAATAATGGCTTCTCTTAATTTGACGTTTTCAGAATGACATTTTCAGTTCATTATTTCTTCAATCTGTAGTTTCAGTTAGTGAGATGCCACGTTTAAATGAGTTAGTTGCGGTTAAAATTGTTTGTTTAATCAATGAGGGGTACAGGCAAGAAGACATTGCACAGAGATTGAATGTCCATCAATCGACTGTTTCTCGCGTACTAAAACGTTACAATGAGACTGGAGGATACAAAAGGTGGCCTGGTCAAGGACGTAAAAGAATTACAACGCCAAGAGATGAGCAATATTTGAGAATTCAATCTTTGAGAAATCGTACACTAAAATCAATTACTAAATGCAAGGCAAGTCAATGTTTCCACCAAAACAATAATAAGGAGACTTAAGGAGGTCGATTTAAACCCAACACGTTCTGCTAGAATTCCTC
Organism: Cynegetis impunctata; assembly: GCA_030704885.1. Taxonomy (NCBI): domain Eukaryota; kingdom Metazoa; phylum Arthropoda; class Insecta; order Coleoptera; family Coccinellidae; genus Cynegetis; species Cynegetis impunctata. The sequence continues at coordinate 664,361 of JARQZK010005076.1, forward strand.
GGCTTTTTCCACGCCATAAAATCGGACGGTTACAATTTGTAAGAGCACATGCTGACTGGAATGAACAGCAATGGGGAAAAGTTCTTTTTACAGACGAAACAAGAATACAATTATGGAAGCCTGATGGACGTAGTCTAGTATACAGAAGGTCAGGAGAACGTTTCGCAGAATGTAATCTTGTACATAGTCTTAGCTTTGGTGGTGGTTCCATTATGCTATGGGCTGGCATTAGTTGGGAGAGTCGCACGGAGCTCATTGAAGTGAATTTAAGGACGAATGCTGACTGGTACATACTTAACATCCTTGCAAAACATGTTATACCATATGCCGGATTTATTGGATATATTAACTTTGTTCTAATGCACGACAATGCCCGTGCCCATGCCGCAAGAACAGTACATTGAGGATGTCGGAATTTCAAAGCTAGAGTGGCCACCATATAGTCCTGATGCAAATCCCATAGAACATCTATGGGACATCCTAAAAAAAATATTCGAACACGAAATCCAGCTCCTAATTCAATTGCAGAATTAAGGATTGCTCCACAGGAGCAATGGAATCGAATACCACAAGAAACCATCAAAGGTCTTTTGCGCAGTATGCCTAGGAGGATGCAGGCTATCGTAAAAGCTAGAGCTAAAGCATTATGTCTCAAACTAATGTACCGTGTCGATGTTGTTGCTCTTTCCTAATTAAACGTTATTATCAAAAACAGGCCATTTCACTAATTTCTCTACGAATCTGTTCTAAAGCTTCAATATGTAATTACTTTGATTAATAATAACGTAGAACACTCCAATGTAACAGATTTAGTAACCGAAATAGGAAAGGTGTTAAAGGAAAAAAAATGAAGACCTTAAATAAAATATGCAATAATTTTGTCGTGAGTGTATATATAAATTTCTTAGAATCAGTTTGCAAGATAAAAATGTGCATTTCATTTGAAAACGTGAAGAGATGTCGATTGGAATGTTTCCAGGTATTCGATTGACAATAAAATTTTACATCTGTTGGTGACATAAAATACGGGGTGTCCCTCGATTGCAATTATTTTGCCTTTATTTTTACACACCAAGTCTAAGTTAGTCAATATTTCACAAATGCGACATACAGTTGTTTCAGTTAGTAGGCCTTATCATTAATTTGGTTAAAAACAAGAAAACACTAGTTGAGAGTTTAAGCGTTAAAACTGATACTACATTTTCACAAAATACGAGATATTTCAAAAACCATAAGGTTTAGGTGATTTAAACCATAAAGAAACAGACATTTGTTTTCATCGTAGAATCCAAAAATGAAATAATGTATTCCATTTAAAAATTACCAAGTTTGATACTTTTCGTGTTTTTGGCACACCCTGTACAACATGAAAATATTTTCAAAGTGAAGTCCTGCTACGTCGCTATCTATCCTAAAGAAAAAACTTTCATAAAATCAAATACTCTAGGCATAATACTTTGTGTCGAAGTATATATATATATATATATATATATATATATATATATATATATATATATATATATATATATATATATATATATATATATATATATATATATATATATATATATATATATATATATATATATATATATATATATATATATATATATATATATATATATATATATATATATATATATATATATATATATATATATATATATAGATTTAATGATGAAATATTCATAATCTATCTAATAAAAAAGAAACTCGAATGAAAAATTAGGTACCTACAGTAAAATTATGCCATTGTCGAATCAACGAGTTGTGTAGAATTTTATAGACTTTCTAAAAAGGTAAGAGAAAGGTTCTTGTTGTTAAATTAATATATTTTATGTAACGTAAAAAGTTTTGTGTTAGGAATATACGGACCGAAAATATGAGATAGAGAGAAATAAAGAAAGTTACAATGCAAGGAAGTTGAAAGCCGCTTGGGATGACTTAATGAGTGTATGAAGTGGAGGTATATAAAAAAATTATTCGTTTTTTTTTGTAAAGTTCTCGATGCGATCTACCAAGTGAATTAATATCATTACGAATTTTTCAGTTTGCCGGCAGAATTTCTGTTAATATATGGAATTGGGAAGAAAAGAAACTGATGAATTTATACTCTCATATTTTCATATACTCATATTCATTACTTAGGCCAAGCTACAGAGATTTAGAGTGAGCATTTTGTGCAAAAAGTATTAGAAGGAAAGCAGCTCCGCCATTGTTTGTCAAATAGTTCTACATGATATAGTGATATGTTTTTCACTCGACTTTATTATTTATATCTTTGTTATTAACAATTTTATGCAAAAAATTGCGTTTTTTTTAGTTTTTCGCTTATAAAATTGAAACTATCAGAGTAATCGTGATGGTGTCAATAGACTTATTGTAGAAAATGAAAAGTCGAAAAAAATGAGAGGTCGGACGACTCGATCAGACCCTCAGTCTAAGGGAAAATTGGAAAAAACCGGCCAAAATGCAGTTTTTTCAAAAGTTCATAACTCGGTTGTTTTTTTAGTTGTAGCGTAGATCTTCCGGTTATAATTATTTATCAATATAAGCTTTATTTGTGCGAAGAGCAGGAACTGTCCGATGCATAGTTTTTGATCTGTGGCCATTTGAATATTTTACTATGCAATTTTCCAGCAGACCTGAATGCGACAGGTATGGTCCGATTTCAATTTACAAAAAAGATTTTGAAAGTAGATTTCTCATAGTCCAAAACGTTCATCTTGGTTTTACATAAACACGCTGAGAAATATGTTAAAAATAAAGCTGAACATGACGAAAAAGGGCCGAGCGCGTGAGAATAGTTGAAGTAGAGCAGCAGGCAAGGATAAGCACGACATTAGAAAGCGTCGGCATTTTGAACATGACGGTTATTTCTCGTCCGTTTTTCATCATGTTCAGCTTTATTTTTAACATATTTCTCAGCGTTTTTATGGAAAACCAAGATGAACGTTTTGAACTATGAGAATTCTACTTTCAAAATCTTTTTAGTAAATTGAAATCGGACCATACCTGTCGCATTCAGGTCTGCCGGAAAATTGCATAGTAAAATATTCAAATGGCCACAGATCAAAAACTATGCGATTTTTTGCATAAAATTGTTAATAACAAAGACATAAATAATAAAGTCGAGTGAAAAACATATCACTATATCATGTGAAACTATTATACACACAATGGCGGAGCTGGTTTTCTTCTAACACTTTTTACATGAAAAAATCTCTGTAGCTTATCCTAACTATGAATATTTTAATCATTTAGTTCACGTATATTTCATGAATAAAAATAAAGCGTTTCAGCAGAAAACCATGAAATTCATCAAAAAAATTACTTTCTATGATAAATGGAATGCTTCTCACTTATCGTATTTTCAGAATTCAAAATTTAGTATTTAGAAGGCGATTTTTCAGATAACAGGAAACGTCGCATCGGAATTTTGTTCTAGGGTACACGATATTTTCAATCTTTGATTATAGCTCTAATTGAAACTTATTGAAATCAAAGTAGAGCGAATAGGACTTATTGTCATAAATCCATATGTGTCGAAATAATATGTTGTATATTAATTTTGCAATATTTTCCAAAACATGTAAAACTCCGGAATTTTTTGAAAAAGAATACCTTGTAATCCGACAAATTACATATCAATTTGATAAGATTCTATCTGAACTACAAATCAAACTACATATGTATGTCGAATTCAGTAAATTAAACACGAAAAGCGGTGTCATGGGTCACCAGGTAGGAACGAAGTTCCTTCGGGTAATATAAAAGGACCACAATTTGCGAAAACGAAACATACGCGTGTCGAGGCGCATGACAGAAGTGATAACTTATACCAATCCAAGTTCAAATAATTAATATTGAAATGTGGGGCTAAGAGCTCTTACGAGATTGTAAATAAAAAAATTAAAATGGCCAGGAGTAACCTTTGGGATTCGAACCCAGAAATACGGCACGGTACACCAGGGTTCAGTACTTAGATCACTCGGTCGTCAACGCAATGTAAAAATTAGACGCAAGAGTGTATATAACGAGAGGCTAACGTATCGCTACGCTATATAATTGAATATAAACCTACAATACTTAGTCATTTTAACATGAACCGACTGTTCCGTATAAAGAACACGTATCTAAAAGTTTTCTGTACAAGCCTATAATAAAAAAACACAGATGGCGACAATGTTACAACATAAAATAATGCAATTTTGTATTCTGGATATAACCTATAAAGTGCTATAGTGTTTAGAACAACTTTAGTGTCAAGTGCACTTTCAAGAAATATTACTCGTTTTAACACGTAAATATGTCCAAGTAAGTAATTTTTTATTTGTATATTTTCCATAGCATTAACGAATACAATAACTATGTCTATACTTTGATACATAATATTTGAGAGGCATTTATTTCATATACAAATTCAAATCCTAGTATTTGATATGTAAATAAGGCCGTTCTTTTAAAGGAACGGTAGGATTAAAGCTTACCGTTTTCTTGAAAAATACTAGTCATTTATTGTTATATAATAAGACGCTTACCCTGGATGAATTACTACATTATGCAGAGAATCCCGATACGATACCAGAACCACCTGACAACATCATTCTCTTTCCACCTGAAAATGACGGATGGGAAACAGATGAAGATTCAGGGGAGGAGAATCAAGTCACACTGAATAATTTGCCAGGGAGTCAGTTGCGAGCTGAAGCCGAATTTAGCTATGATGTGGACGAGGATAATGGTAATGATAATTTGAACAATGAGTTTGACGAAGCAGGCTGGGAAAGTGAAGATAATCTACCTCTTATTAGATTCCAAGCCATAAATCCTCCAAAGAAACAGAGAAAGTTGCATGTGAATTGGTCGGATGAAGACATGCCCCACAAAAGTTTTTCTCAAAACGTATGCGGTCCTCTGAACAACGTATTACCTGTAGACTTATTCAGATATTTTGTTGATGACACTATTTTAAAACTATTGGTTGACAGTACCAATATATATGCTTCACTTCTTGCACACTGCTTGGACATGGCCGTTCAAAATGCTTGGCAACTAAATCGCACAAATGGTAGCAAACTTGATCAGCTATCATTCAGAAGATGTATTGTAACGGGATTGCTGGAAACTCATAGAAAAACAACAAAAATAGGGTCATCTAAACAATCAGAAAATTTACATGAATATTCACGCTATGATCCATTAGACCACCTGATTGTTTACCAGAATAAACAAACACGTTGTGGAGTGTGTCATAAAAACTCAAATTTTATATGTTTAAAGTGTAAAGTAGCATTACATCCCAAGGAATGCTTTTATGATTACCACACATTATAATTCAATGTATCATGTTTATTTTTTCTATAATAAACTAACGTTCCTCAAAAGCCTACCGTTCCTTTAAAAGAACACCTCAAAATTGAATTTAAAAAAAAAAATAAAAACAAAAGTAAACTTTAAATATAAAAAGTCTTCATTTTAACCATAATCACACACAATAATCATTAAAATATTCATAAAAAAATTTCAGGTTAATTCGGGTTAAGGAAATAATTTGTAGAACTTTATCTTTTCATTATGCCATATCTGATTCCTATCGTAATCTGTTTTTTCATGCATATAACTTATACGAAATTATTTCGATGTTTCACATCGGACGTTTTCGAGTTGCTTGTACATGAATTAATGCATTGGCGAAGTGGCGATTGACGTGGCGGAGTGGAATCAGAAAGAGAAGGAATGAGAGAACGCAAAGAAAGAGGGAGAAAGAGAAAGGTATACAACATTCGCTTGTGTTAACTAAAAGCGTGACTTTCGTCACTCAGTCTAGTCTCGCATATTTTTCAGTTTGGTCCCGCTGCGAAATCCCTATCTCCTCCAAGCCTGCTCTAAGGAACTTCGTTCCAATAACACGATAGAGAGCTTACGTTTCATTATAAAAGAAACAGTTCTATAGAACTTATAAAATAATAACTAAACTTTACATTAGGAATTAATTGTGTGTACTTACACAAATAACCAAAAACTATGAATAAAAATCATAATATGAACCAATTAATGCATGAACATAAAAATATTCATCAATTTTCTTTGTTTAACATTGATTAAAACCGAGACCGAAGCCTTATCCCTCAATCTACCCAAAAATAGAAATTCGTTGAATAATGCACCATACTCTTCAGACCATTGCAAACCCAGCCCAAATGCGTTAATCGCACCTTGTGCTGTCATTTGCGGAGTAGTTGCAATTACTTCGTCATCATCTTCCTCATTTATTGTTGTAGAACTATAAATCTCGTTTATAATCTCGTTGTCACACATTTCATGAAAATTATTTCCTCTCTATCCATTCCACGGCACCAGATTTCTAAATTTTGACTTATCTGTTTTTCCACACCAGCTTGATTTATTACTTCTGAAATAGATTTGTAGATCGTTGCTAGGAGTGGCGATTATATCTGTTCAATTATGTATTACCTACATTAGTGAAGATTTACCAAAATAATGCTTGTGTACCTACATCCAACAGTAATAGGCATGTCGGATTACAAGGGGGCGCCGTATTATATATAAATATATATATATATATATATATATATATATATATATATATATATATATATATATATATATATATATATAAACCTATATACATCCTGTAACAGCAAACGATGTGTTGAATGCTATTGCATCTCTTAAAAACAAAAAGAGCACAGGTGCTGATTCTATTTCCACTAAAATAGTAAAACTCATCTCAGAATTCATTGCTGAACCGCTGTGTTACTTAATAAATTCGTCTGTCTGTTCGGGTAGATTTCCCACTTCTGTGAAACTGGCTACTGTTTTCCCAGTTTATAAGAGGGATGATCCTCTAGACATTACCAACTATTGACCTATTTCTGTTTTGGGTGTTTTTTCCAAAATTTTTGAAAATATTGTTCTTGATCAAATGATGCTATATCTTAACAGATTTAATGTAATAAAAGATTGTCAACATGGTTTTAGATCCGGCAGATCTACCCAATCTGCAGTAATTTCCTATGTTGACTTTATATATGAATCATTAGATTGTGGTCTACATGTTGGAGGATTATTTTGTGATCTGTCACGTGTCTTTGATTGTCTTGTTTTTAATTTTATCTTGAATAAGTTGTACAATCTGGGATTTAGGGGTATCTCTCTTGACTGGATGAAGAGCTACATTTCTGAAAGGCGAATGAAGATAAAAATAAAGGATCATTGGTCTGACGAGAAAAATAATGATCTGGGAGTCACACAGAGCTCCGTGCTCGGTCCACTCTTGTTTCTTTTATTCATTAATGATATGCCCGATTATGTTGAGGCGGATAGGATGACTATTTTTGCCGATCATACCTCGATTGCTATTACAGCACGAGATCCTGAGGGACTATCGAATAAATGTCAACTCTTACTGAAAGAATTTGAAAAATATAATGAATCTAATGCTTTAATACTGAACACCACTAAAAAAAAAATGTATATTTTTCGATCGACCCGATACTATAAATAATGAAGTGTTCATCCAATTTGAAAACGACAAAATTCTTTTGTGTAATCACGTTGAATTTTTGGGAATTTTGTTGGACCAAGACCTCAGGTGGTCCTTACATGTACATTCTGTGGCTAAAAAACTGAATTCGGCATTCTATGCCATAAATAGAATTAAGAATTGTCTATTTTGGAAGTTTCTTATGCGCTTGCATATAGTCACATGAATTATAATATCATGTTATGGGGTATTTCTGTTGATAGCCGAAGAGTCTTCATATCACAAAAACGTATAATAAGAACAATTTTTAAGCTAGGACCCCGAGAATCTTGCAAGCATGCATTTATTGTAAATAAAATATTAACTACACCTTGTATATATATATATATATATATATATATATATATATATATATTTATTCGAATTGTTGTTGCCTGTGATCTATTTTTAATCTCTTGATAATTATTAGTAATAACAGGCTGGTTGAATCTTAAAAAACTCGATTTTATTAAAAAGTTGACGTTTCACTACGATATTCGTAATTTCAACTTTTTAATAAAATCGAGTTTTTTAAGATTCAACCAGCCTGTTATTGCTAATAATTATCAAGAGATTATATATATATATATATATATATATATATATATATATATATATATATATATATATATATATATATATATATATATATATATATATATATATATATATATATATATATATATTTATATATATATATATCTATATATATATATATATATATATATATATATATATATATATATATATATATATATATATAAGTGTCTACTCCATGTAAAGGAAAATGGAAATAAGTTTGTAAAATTAGGTAGTTTTCATTGTTATGACACAAGAAATGTTGAAGTTCTTTCTATCCCAAAACATAGCTCGGCCAGGTATGAAAACTCTCCAGCTTATCAGTGCATTAAACTGTTTAATCTACCTTACTCGATGAAATACCTTGGTCATGCTAGGTTCAGGAAATTTATTAAGTCAGTGCTCCTGACAAAATGTTACTATAGTGTGAGGGAGTACCTGTTACACGTTAGTGTACTCTTAGTACACTAACGTGTTTTACTCAAATTGCCACATCCCCACTAAAAGAAATGGATGTTTCCTACTTAGTTTCGGCAACTAACTAAATTCACTATATATATATATATATATATTTAATATATATATATATATATATATATTTAATATATATATATATATATATATATATATATATATATATATATAATGTTAAATGAAGGTTAATGGTAATGGGAACTCAGCAAGGTCATTAAAAGTAGAATCCTTCTAGCTATACCAATATATTACTACAGTCACTGCTGTCTTCATCAGGGTCTAAAAGCAAAAATAAAAAACTGAAACAAGTACAACTTCAAGCTTTCCAACCACTTACAGCTAGTTATCAGTAAACTTACCAATATACAAAACATTGAAAGGAACAGTTACTAAAGAGAAAACTGCAACATTCAACAAAACTTGAAATAACCTCTCATCTCATGCAACTAAAACAATATAGAAACATACAGGTTAAGTCAACTTATGACAGAACAACTAATATTTCTATTGTCACATTCAAGTATGTTATAATAGATGTAACTCAGTTTTCTGATTTCTCCCTGTTCATTAATGACAGCAGAACTGTATTTGTTGATATAGCACATCTCTGAAAACTTTCTATTCTTTCGTTTTCTTCATTATCTAAAATTTGGATGTTATCAAAATCTACAATGTGTCCCAATGTTCTAATGTGTTTGGCCAGTGTACATTTTTCAGGGTGTAATCTATTGTACATTGCACACACTTGAATGTGACAATAAGAATAAGTTGTCAAGAGTGAGAAGGTTGTTGTTCTATGACTAATTAATGTGTTGCGTGAGATCATAGAAATATCAGTTGTTTCGTCATAAGTTCTTAACCTAGATGTCTCTATATTGATTTCGTTCCATGAGATACGTTTTTTCAAGTTTTGTTGTAGGTATGTTGCAGTTTTCTCTTCAATCGTTGTTACTCTTAATGTTTTGTATATTGGTTAGCTTACTGACTGTTCACTAGCTGTAAATGGTTGGAAAGCTTGAAGTTGTACTCTGTTACATACTTTTTCGTTTTTGTTTTTAGACCCTGAAGAAGACAGCAATGAGTGTCGAAATATATTAGTGTAGCTAAAAAGATTCTACTTTCAATGCTCTTGCTGAGTTCCCATGAACCTTTATTACAATTTTTCGGCAATTGATACTCGTTCAATTATATATATATATATATATATATATATATATATATATATATATATATATATATATATATATATATATATATATATATATATATACAGGGTAGCGAGAAAGTCTGGCAACAAGCTATTTTCTCTGAAACTATTAAAGATATAATTATCAAATTCTGGGGTTATCAACGCGATTACATTTTGCGTTTTTTAGAGGATCTGTCAAAGTTTAGTGAAGTCACCATTCAGTGTACCGCCGCCATCTTGAATTTTTTAAAAGGCAACGTAGATCGAGTGATATATCGTAGAAAAGCTTATTTCTTCCTCTTTTCAAAAATATTTAATAAGTACAACATTACCTACTGAAAAAATACAAGAAACAAGTGTCAAGAACTTAAAATATTCAATTTTCAACACATGTCATATAACAAAAAAATTAACTAGAATATTAACTCATAATCAACAGTTTCTTTACCACAAGTGTCAAAGTATTAACCACCTGTTTCTTGGCAATAATACAATTTGTCTTGGAAGCTTCGAATGGAATTGTTGATAATTTCTGGAGAAATTCCTTGCATTTCAAGACGTATACGAGCTTTCAAATGTTTGTTGGTCTGTTAACATACACGCGGTCCTTCAGGTATGTCCATAGGAAAAATCAAGTGGACTCAAGTCGGGAGATCTTGCTGGCCACTCAATTACACCTCTTCGACCAATCCATCTCTGAGGGAAAGTTATATCCAAACATTGCCTAACGTTTTTATGAAAGTGCGCACCATCCTGTTGGAAATATACGTTCATATTTGGAAATAGAGCAGTAATTTCAGGTATAATTTGATTCAGTAAAAGATCAAGATATTTTTCACCAGTAAGAGCGCCGTCGATAAAAAATGAACCAATGATATGGTTTTTTACCAAACCAGCCCATACATTAACTTTTTGTGGGTATTGTGTATGGGCCTCATCCATCCATTGGGGATTAGAATCTCACCAGTACCGGCAATTATGTCGATTAATAGTGCCGCTTAGACAAAATGTACCTTCATCACTGAATACAAGTGAATCTAAGAAATTATTTTGATCACCAATTTTCTCTAGAACCGTTTCACAAAACTCTAATCTTCGATCAATATCATCCCCAACCAATTCTTGGTGGTTTTTAATTTTGTATGGGTGGAACTTATTTTGATTCAAAATTGTTTGTACCGACTTCCTGCTAATATAATATTTCTTGCAATTTCATAAGTAGATGTTTGATGATTTTGTTGAACATCTACTAGGACGTCTCAAGTCTTATCTTCGTTAGTTGCAGTTTTTGGTCTGCCAGACCTTGGGCGATCCTGTACGCAACCGGTTTCATTAAATTTATTTAATATTCTGGAAACTGTTGATTTACTCATAGGTGCATGTTGAGGATTCAAATCATTGAGCAAAGGACTTACTTCTTCATATGTACGTCGTTTATCGCCATATCCAATTAGCATTAGTATCTGGATCCTTTTTTTTTCCGATAAGTAAACCATTCTTAATTTACTTTTCACAAATACAACTCAAACACTGCTGTTATCAAATAAAAAGACAAAATGAACTCTGACATATTTTTTCATTGCTTACCACTGTTTTTTTATTAACCGTATACCAGTGACGTACCAGCAGTCTTCATAAATATAGAGAAATTAACACACATATCTGCAGTGTTATACAATATTCTCTTAGTAATGTGGTACTTGTTCTATATTTTTGGAAAGAGAAAAAAATAAGATTTTCTACGATATATCACTCGACCTACGTTGCCATTTAAAAAAATCTAAGATGGAGGCGGTACACTGAACGGTGACGTCACCTGACTTTGACAGGTCCTCTGAAAAACACAGAATATAATCCCGTTGACAACCCTGAAATTTGATAGTTATTACTTTAATCGTCTTAAAGAAAATCGCTTGTTGCCGGACTTTCTCGCTATCTGTATATATTATATATATATATATATATATATATATATATATATCTTTATATATATATATATATATATATATATATATATATATATATATATATATATATATAAAATTACTTGTGAAGTTAGTAACAAAATAGAAGCACTAACTTTGAAATATTTCATGATATTTATTCATATAGGTATACGTTTTCTCTTTTAAACTTTTATCTTTCACCTTTGTACGAGCATTTTGACCTACTCTAATTATACTACCGCTTTGATAGCTCTATTATTATCATTGTATAATTTCTAGCACTTTGATATCAACGATTTCTAGAATATAATTTCGTCCATTTGAATTTTAGGTGAATGTCATGCTGGCGGTTCGTCTGGACTCGAAACAGCAGCGCCGTCAAAGCGAATAATGCGGCTTAATAAGCGACTGCGGCATGTTGTGGCATGTATAAACTGCTTCTCTCTTTCATAATATATCTCTGACACACTCTACACTAACTAGAAATACCGCAGGGGACATATATCACGCCGCATTTGTATTAGCCAACTCGCACATACGTACACGAATAATCTATGGACGATTTAATGAAATTCGGTGCTCTGCGTGTTTATTTTTGCGAAAACCGCCGCCCGTGGAATTTTTTTATGTCATTTTTTCGTATCAGATGATCTGAAATGATAACCATTTTTACAGCGAAACATTTCATTCATTCTATTGTTCAACCGTTTGAATTAGTTTGGTTCCGAGTGTCATCATATTTCCATTTAAGCTGATTACATAGGTAGACTTTCATTTGTATTGCTTTTTTGTAGTTGTATTGTATCATGAAATAAGATATAAATATCTGATTTTTGGGTCATGGCTTGTTGAATGATTCGCAATTAATGAAAATTTTTTTTCAACCTTTGTTTTCTCGCTGAATAGCGATTGAAATATATCTCAGACGCAATATCACAATTATTATTATCATTTTGAATAATGCTTTCTTACATATCATCTTTTTCGTAGTTTTCGTACGATATCTTTACTTTTACTTAGACGATTCAATTGATATTATGATGGAAACAACAGGACAAATCTTGTCATAAATGACACCCGCGTACTTGAAATAGATATTAGAAAAACGCAAAATGTACGCTTGAAATTTCAACATGGAACTGCGGCGATAAAATGAATCAAATAAGGACTTTACTAATATCAACTTAATCCACGGGCAAACCAAAAATCAGCTCAAATTGGAGAGGATTTGAGGCTGTTAACATCGTTTCGTAGCTCCATGCACATTTCAAGAAATCTTAGGATGTTGAATTTTGGATTCATTGTAGATAATTAATTTCCACATTCTTCATCATCAGCCTGATGAATTTTCTCCTACTTCCTTGTCCAAATATAGAAGATTCAAAAATATACATCAAGAAGCAACCCAGACACACTATTTCAGCTCATTTGTTCACATGGGGGCCGCTGAAGATGTCAATATCAATTGGGGTAATATATATATATATATATATATATATATATATATATATATATATATATATATATATATATATATATATATATATATATACCTTTGAGACATATTTTTTCCTGAAAATAAACTGCAATAGTTTTGTTTTCAGGAAAAATATGTCTCAAAGGTATATATATATATATATATATATATATATATATATATATATATATATATATATATATATATATATATATATATATATATATATATATATATATATATATATATTATCCCAATTGATATTGACATCTTCAGCGGCCCCCATCTGAACAAATGAGCTGAAATAGAGTTTCTGGGTTGCTTCTTGATGTATGTATATATATATATATATATATATATATATATATATATATATATATATATATATATATATCAGTGGCGGCTCGTGAGGTTTCGGTTTGAGGAGGCTACAATAGGTGTTAAAAAATACACCATAGGCGAAAATTTTTAGGATTTCAAGGTCAACCGCCTTATAATTCAAAGAAAATCAAAGTAAAACAAGCACCCTAAGCTATTAATTTGTTTTCACTTTCGAGTGTCTACCTTGAGACAACTCCTATTTATAATATTCACAAAAACTCTTCTCAGCCAATTAATCAATTCATCTATTCATCAAATTTTTTCTTTCACAAAATAGGTACCTACCTACCTACTTAACGAATTTGTTAACAGCTCGTGAGAGCAAATGAAAAGTTATTATATATTTTTGAAGATAAGCGGGATTCTGTGATCTTTAACCTTCATCAAAAAAAGTGTATTTTTGACATAAATTTTCCAAAAGGTTATCTGTAAAATAAGCCGAAAATCCGGTTAACAAATTTTTATTGAGTAAGTCGAAGAAATGCAGTTCTTTCAAATCAGAGAACCTTATTTCTATTTGACCCCTAATAGTATCCAAAATTTCATAAAATATTTGCTTATAGTGAAGTTCCATATCTGCGTAACTGAATTTCTTTCGTTTTGGGCTAAATTGAGTCGTATCATCAGTAGTTTGAAATACAGAAAATAGTTTTTTAAAATAAACTTCTGCACGAAATTCTGAAATTTTTTCCAAAAGAAACTTGAGCCGATTTCGTGAGTCAATTACATCTGAAAACAAATGCTGTAAGATTTGAAAAACTATTTCTGTTTGTTCAAAAATTAATTTAAAGATGTTTAAAAAATATATAAATTCCTTATCTTGTAAGTAAGATATTAATCGGGGTGCTGTATTTAAAGTTACTTTATCGGTGAAAAATTCCTCACTTTCAACTCGGTATAGAATTAAATCCTCAAATTCTAAGCGGCCCCAAACAGAGACATTTCCACTAGTAAAAAGTAAACACTGCCACCAAAATAATTTATTTTTTACCTGTGATCCGGTTAGGCAAGGATGTCTCCCATAATTCCTTGTATTGAAACCGCGGTTTTGTTGTCTGTTACGCTGTACCAAATTGTTTAATTCAGGGGTAGGTCGCAATGTTTTTATCAAAACTTTATCCTCATAACTTAGTGCACTAAAGTTATGGGATAACAAATATTCCACTAAGTCACCATTGAAATTTTTGAAATTAACTTCAGTAACCAAACTCATTTTAAAACAATACGCGAGCAATATAAGCAAACACGCTGCCATTAGTAACTACGATCACACTACGATTCAATTAATGCTTTCCAACGAATTCACTCGATGTCACGCGAAATTCTATAGTTGTGATTCGTCGACATTGTATGAGACTGGGTTCCTATCCGTGTTGCCATTTACATGTGTTTTGCTTTTCTATTGCAATGAAGTATTCATTCGGAGTATTTGCACCGTTGTTTGCTTTTCTGTGGCAGGCATAATGAACGTTGAGAATATACCTTTCTAAGCCTTCCGCAGCGTTGCCACAAATCTTGAAATGAATGAAATGCAGTAAATGTGAATACCTTCTATCTTAATTAATAAATTATATTATATAATGTAGGTTGAAAGGAAGGTAGGTGCATAAAATGATATGATTTTGATTAATATGAATATGCTGAATGCTGACTATTCAATATAATATATGAGTGATACACGGAATATTATTGAGGAGGCTTAGCCTCCTTAGCCTCCTTTGACTAGCCGCCCCTAGCCTGTCAAAGCAGAACATTTCAAAATCAGAGTTTTCCGAAATCGATTTTTCATGGATTTTCAGCAATAGGTACTTGTAAAAACAAAATGATTTTGTTCACACACAACATTTCCATTCTTCAAAGTCGTTTTATAAGCATTGTTTGCCAGTCAACTAGGTGCAACAATAAAGTGTATGGTAGAGGAAATTCAGAATTTCTCAACAATTTCAGCATGCCTGACAAATTTCCTTCCGAAAACGGGAAACTGGAAATAAAAACTTATTCCCACATGTGGGCGCATATATAATTCGTATAAGATGGAAAACAATAAATCTAACACTTCGGTCGCGCGTTATGACAGTGGTAAGCGGATGGAAATCCCAAACGTGTCAGAAAAGGAACGGGCAGATACATCACCCGCAACCACGTAGGTCATCAGATAGGGCCTAGCCGGCCTTATCCCTTGATTTACAACATCGCGATTTCCCGTACGTCCGTCACGGTTGGAACTTATTGGCCTCCCACCCCTTGCTCTACCACCCAATCCCTACCATCGGGGCGCTACGCACACTGAGATCCTATAAATTGGCGATTTATCAGATGTTTAATCTTGTCAGTTACATCTATAGCGCAGCTGTTATAGTTAACTGTGTGCGTATCTGGGTGTCTGTTGCATGTCTTCGCTGGCCAAAATCCGTTCAACTGATATCCGGAACACGCACCCGAACACAAAATTGGCGGTTTCATGGAAGAAAAATAATGCAATTTCTCACTATAATAAACGAACATGCTTTTGATGATTTATTAATAGATATATATATATATATATATATATATATATATAATATATATATATATATATATATATATATATATATATATATATATATATATATATATATATATATATATATATATATATATATATATATTTGAATTGTTGTTGCCTGTGAATTATATTTAACTTTTTCATGATTATTAGCAATAACTGCTTGGTAAATCTCAAAAAAATTTTATTAAAAACTTGACGTTTCGCCACGACATTCGTGGTTTTTTCAAAACTTTTGAAATATTGAAAGGACCCCGCACGGGAACCCATATAAAATGGTTCTCGTTGGAATTTCTTCATTTTTTTATATGTTTTTATATCCTTTGTTATCAATAAAATGTGAAGGTTTTGAACAGTTTCTATGTCTAGTTTCGGTTTTATGGATTTTTGAAATGTTGCGATTAAGTCAAATGTAATAATGCTTTAAAAACTCTGTTAGTGTGAAATAATTTTTGTTATTATAACTTTGGGACCAACTGTAGATATTTCACGAATAATATATATTTTTCATTCTTTTTTTAACAATTGGAGATCAGAAATGATTCTTTTCCCTTCAGAGCGACTCTAAAATAGTTACAAAGTATGCCAAAAATTAATTTATTTAACAGTATGTCTTAAACTTTTATTGGTATTATATTAAACACTTAAACCATAAAATTGTATTCTAATCCGACCTACATAGGTAAGCAAAACAGCTCAACATGACAATTACAAAACTAGCGAAAATCGACTTCCTAGATTTTTCACCACGTACCAGCTAAGAAAAGTATTGGTTGGCTCAGCGTTGCCAACGACAACAATAAATATGGCGATTGTTCATGAAAAAATGTCAACCAAATTGTACCTTTGTTTAATTTTCAATTCAGCTTAAGCAATTTTTAATCATTAATTATTATTTAGTTCTACTTTTGTATTAAAAAATGCCATTTAATAATAATAATAACCGTGTCAATTGTTATGTGTGTAATGTTTTATGTGAAGTAAGATTTACAACAAGATTGGTAAATACTGAAATCAATGAACACAAGAGGCAAATAGCTATTTTAAGAAGAGAAAACTTAAACCACCCTGCCTTGGAGTTTAACAACAATTCTCGGGTTTGTTTGAATTGTTCAAGATCTCTTAATGAAGAAATTGAAATGGTACAACAGGATTCGGAATGTTTAAAACTGAATATTTTAAAGCAATCAGCTAATGCGTCTTGTGTAATTTGCAATGAACAAAATCATTTAGGGCGAGTTTCAACAAACTTTATTACTGACATTTTTATAAAAAGCAATATTTATGTTCCGGAAATAGTGCGTGTTTGCTCACGACATTTGGACGAAAACGGCCTTTTACTGCCAGAACTACTACCCGGTTTGCAATTTGTACATCGATCGTATAATCCTAAAGGCACCCAATTACAACGAATCTTACAGAACTTACGACAGAAAATTGATAATCAAAATAAGGGATTTGAATGTGTTAATGATTTCTGTGACGATGATTTTCCCTGTGTTTCTTCCCTTACTAAAGTTCAGTTTGAAGAACTGTATACCTCATGCGGAGGTGTTGAAGATAACGATCATTATGTAAGAGCAGTTTCAAAGAAGGATATTTTAACTTTTCTGTGTAAAATGCGTCAGGGTATATTTGATGAATTTTTAAAAATTATTTTTAATTATTCAAGCAGACAAGCTGTAAACAATGCAGTTGCTACTACAAGAAGATCGATTATGACTGACTTTATCCCGCAAAACCTCAGTCTTCAGGCTATTACTAGAGAGGAATACATTAATAATCACATCACAGAATTTGCTAATGAATTATACAATCCAGAACCAGGTATGCCCCGAGCAATATGTTATGTTGATGGTACTTACAGCCACATACAAAGAAGCAGAAACTTTAGAAGCTTGAGGCAATCATATTCAACCCACAAACACACTCATCTGGTGAAGCCGGTTCTGGTTACAGCTCCAGATGGCTATATCTTAGATATTCACGAGCCATATTTTGCAGATGGCAAAAACAATGCTGCCTCACTATTGCACGCAGAATTTGAAAGAGATGCCAATAGAGTGCAACAATGGCTTCAAGCGGGTGAAACTATGATTTGCGATAGAGGGTACCGCGATTCAGTACCGGTACTAGAAGAGTTCGGAATGTCATGTCTACTCCCAGCGTTTCTGCAACTCGGACAAAACCAGCTGTTAACTGAAGATGCAAACCAATCCCGTCTTGTCACGAAAACAAGATGGTTTATTGAAAGTCGAAATGGACATCTAAAAACTATTTTCAAGTTACTAGAAGGAGTAAGTCCAATGTCCCAATTAACTCATTTAGGAGATTTTTACCGTATTGCTACGGCTTTAATCAACAAATTCAGGTCAACTATAAACATGCAGAATGCAGATATTGCTTTGGCAAGGAAAATGCGAGAGAAATCCATCAGGGTAAATCGTCTACGACTACGTGTTTCAGAGAATAACTTGGCCCATATTCGTGCAAATTGGACACGTTTGAATTTAAATCATTTTCCGGATTTTCATAATTTGGATTTGGAATACCTAAGTGAACTTTCATCTGGAGTTTACTAAATTGGATAAGCTTCCTCTTATATTCAGGATAGCTTTGAGGAAGAAGAAGAAAATGTCTTCGAAATTGATCGAAGGATCATAGAACCAGGGCTACCATCATAACTGCGTTATATGTATATTATAATATGAACTAGATACCTTCAGTACTTAGATGTTTCCTTATGTTTTCTCAAAAGAGTTTGATATAATACCAATAAAACTTTTAAAAAAATATTTCAAAAAATGTTATGAAATTTAATTTTTGACCAACTCTGTGATTATTTCAGAGCCACCCTGTAGGTACTGATCTGAAATTCTCGGGAAAATGATAAAATTTATATTCTCTGGAAACTGTTCACATAATTTTTCTCAAAAATATTATAATAAATTAATTGCACATGGAAAAATTCTCTTAAACAATTATCGCAATTGGCTTAATCGCAATATTTCAAAAATTCATAAAATCGAAACTAGACATAGAAACTGTTTAAAACTTTCACATGTTGGTGATAACAAAGGATATAAAAACATATAAAAAAATTAAGAAATTTCAACGAGAACCATTTTATATGGGTTCCTGTGCGGGGTCCTTTCTTTGACATTTATTGATTTGAAAAAATTTCATAGTTAAAAAAGACTACTATGTTTCATCAAACTTTTTTTGACTGTGACCGTTCTCTGTTATTTAGTACGTGCTATTCAGTCCAATATTAACATTCTTTCATTATTATTACAAGTAATGTATTTTTAAAGACAAATCCAACAATCAAATATTTTAAACCTATTTTGTACATTACGTGGATGAAGGTTTCTGTGGTTCCCTTTCTATCTAATATCAATAAACCTGACTGTTGATATTGGACTATATAGCACGTAATTAGTAACTAAAGACGGCCACAGCAGTAATAAAATTTAAAAAAAAAGAAGATAAATAGTACCCTATTCTTTGACTCTTCAAAATCAAAATAATATGAACCTATTTCGAACATTACGTAGGTAAAGGTTTCTGTGGTTTCCTTTACCATCTAATAATAACAGATTTGAATGTTAATATTGGACTGAATAGCACGTGATAAATAACAGAGAACGGCCACAGCCGAAAAAAATTTGATGAAACATAGTAGTCTTTTTTAACTATTCAAATTTTTTCAAATCAATAAATGTCAAAGAAATTTCAATATTTCGAAAGTTTTGAAAAAGCCACGAATGTCGTGGCGAAACGTCAACTTTTTAATAAAATCGAGTTTTTTTGAGATTCACCAAGCCTGTTATTGCTAATAATTATCAAAAAGTTATATATATATATATATATATATATATATATATATATATATATATATATATATATATATAAATATATATATATATATATATATATATATATATATATGTATATATACAGGGTGTCCCACAATTTTTTAGACAGGCTATAACTCTAAAACGGCTGAATATAACTTCATGAAATTTGGTATGCAGCAATTGGACGGATTTTACAATATTGGGAATCCCTCATCACCGTAGCTATGACGTCATGTCATTATAAAATATCAAATGTAAAGGTGGTCGTGTGACTGCTCATATTAAAGGTCTTTTTATTCTGAATTCAACCATGTAATACACTTAGTATGTTAAAATTTATTAGTTGTGTATTTTCGATCAAAAGGAGCTTAACAAAATAAATAAAAAGTTTAATAAACAAATTTAATCACATGAAAATCAAGGCAATAATACCATTATTCTACAATTAATTTCAACACAAGCCTCAAACCTGATTTTCATGTGATTAAATTTGTTTATTAAACTTTTTAATTATTTTGTTAAGCTCCTTTTGATCGAAAATACACAACTAATAAATTTTAACATACTAAGTGTATTACATGGTTGAATTCAGAATAAAAAGACGTTTAATATGAGCAGTCACATGACCACCTTTACATTTGACATTTTATAATGACATGACGTCATAGCTACAGTGATGATTTCGCTGACGTCATGAGGGATTCGCAATATTGTAAAATCCGTCCAATTGCTGCATACCAAATTTCATGAAGTTATTTTCAGCCGTTTTAGAGTTATAGCCTGTCTAAAAAATTGAGGGACACCCTGTATATATGTATATTTTATATATGTATATATATATATATATATATATATATATATATATATATATATATATATATATATATATTTATTTATAATATAATTATATACAAATAAATGCCAACATTTGTTTATCAAATAGGATCAATTTAAGGGTTGTAGACAAAAAAGTTAGATCCTCTATAGCAAAAACCTATATATTTCGGTACATATCTGCACCATCTTCAGGGTCTCAAAAAACATAATATTAGAGTACATATCCTATTTTTAACATGTTACAATTACTTACAGCTATGTGATCAATATTTAAACATAACGAGCAAAACAACCAACATTCCTTAGTGTGTAAATATAACATCAAAATTTTAATTCAAAAAGTGAACTCAACAACAATAATAATATATCAATTTGAACAATGCACACAGAAACCGAATGGTCATAATGACAAAACCACGGAACAAAAAACCAAAAAATCGAAACACCGTGAACCCCACGGCTCTACCAGATCAAAAAACAGAAAAGAGAAACATGAGGACTGTCCAAAAAAAAATTACATTTGTCCAATTTCTAAAGTCGTTACACAAAAACTCAAATGTTTAAAATATATCTTGACTGAAAACATATTTATGCAACAGTAAAAATTACAATTTTTAATCTGTATTCAGAGACATGTCACACAACCACTACCAACATTAAAATTTCGACATATGTAAACAACACTTTTTTATTATTTAACTATCTGTTCCAGGCACGTATCCAGGGGAGGGACCCGGGGGGCCCGCCCCCCCCCCCCGAAATCCCGAAATTTGAAATTTTTTTCCATTCGATATTCTTCACAGAAAAGTCTTCAGTATAGAATTTTCTATTCTTTGAAGTTTGATTTTTTAGTCGACGGAAAGCACGTTTGGTGTCAATCGATCGTATCCTTATATTTTTTAATTATGAAAAGCCTGCCTGCCATGTTCAGTAACACGACTTTTTACATCTCACATGTGGCAGCAGTGAACAATATAGTTCAATTGTACGAATCGATTCTGATCAAGATCTAGGGATTTTTAGCTTCTTATGTTGGACTGATCGAACAAAAACAAATGAATCACTGCACGTGAGTGTTATGGGTTTGTGTTCAATCCATCAACTCGCGATGATGCCAATTCACTGGGATACTGTTGTTGATCCGGAGGAAGTCCTCGACCGCTTGGCGAAGAAAAAATCGAGGAAATTACTATTTTAAGGTGTGTGTTCTATTGAAAAATGAGTTCTGATCTAAATTTTGCTATTAACAAGTATTTTTTGTTAGACATTAAAAATGCTGAAACTTCTTTAAAACATCATGGTAGCTGTTTATTGTACACCTTGTACTGCATCTTTTTCTTGCACAAAAAACAATAATAGATTAAACGTCACGTACTGATTTGAGATTGATGTGTGATTCGCCTTACTCTGAATTTATTCAAATAAGTCCACATTTTTGAGTGATTTTCGTCTTTGAGCCCCCCCCCCCCGAAACGAATTTCTGGATACGGGCCTAATCTGTTCCATATGCAACCCCGAGTAAGGAACTATTATGTTCCCCACGACCCATGTACGTCACACCACAACAGGTTACAATATAGTGCACTCAGCTTCCTCACATCACTCTGTTCATTCATTACGTCATTAGCATACTTATTTATGTGGCACATTTCGAGAAACCTCCTGGTTTTTTCCTTCTTATGCCTGTCCAATATCTTCTCATCATCATACTGCATAACATGACCTGTGTCATGTGCATGTTATGCCAGTGCACACTTTTCTGGATGTAGTCTCGCATCACTACGGTGCTGGGTTAACCGTTTCCACAAATGTTGCTCTGTTTGGGCAATATAAATCTTCTGGCAATCTCTGCATCTCACCTCATAAACAACACCGAACTCTTTCATTGTGGGTAGCCTATCCATAAGTTTGGAAAAAATGCTGGCATTAGTCTTCGCATTCGTGAAAGCAACTCTTACATTCCTGTTAATGAAAATACCCTTGCAATTTTGTCTGACAGACCATTACAAAAATTCTGCTTCATCCAACATTCGTATTTGCTGAGTCATCCACCGTTATTTGTGGGTTGTACGGTACATTGTGTTATATATATATATATATATATATATATATATATATATATATATATATATATATATATATATATATATATATATATATATATATATATATATATATATATATATATATATATATATATATATATATATATAATCTCTTGATAATTATTAGCAATAACAGGCTTGATGAATCTCAAAAAACTCGATTTTATTAAAAAGTTGACGTTTCGCCATGACATTGGTGACTTTATCAAAACTTTTGAAAAAATTGAAATTTCTTCGACATTTATTGATTTGAAAAAATTTGAATAGTTAAGAAAGACTACTATGTTTCACTGAAATTTTTCGGCTGTGGACGTTCTTTGTTATTTATTACGTGCTATTCAGTCCAATATTAACATTCGAATCTGTTATTATTAGATGGTAAGGGAAACCACAGAAACCTTTACCCACGTAATGTTCGAAATAGGTTCAAATTATTTTGATTTTGAAAAGTCAAAGAATAGGGTACTATTTATTTTTTTTTCAAAAATTTCTCATTACGGCTTTGGCCGTCTTCAGTTATTAATTACGTGCTATTTAGTCCAATATGAACAGACAGGTCTGTTTAAATTAGATGGGAAGGTAACCACAGAAACCTCCACCCACATAATGTACAAAATAGGTTTGAAATATTTGATTGTTGTGTTTAAAAAGACATTACTTGTAATTTTGGAGATCACATGTTCTAAACTATACTTTCTTTTTAGAAAAGTTGAAAATTCTAGATGTTTAGACTTTGTCTGAGAAGATGAGTTGTTATGGTTAGAGTTTGTTGAATTATTTTTCTTTGATTTATGTTGTTTCTTAGAAAATTTGAAGAATTAAATCAGCGTATATTGAACTCAAATGTTTGATATCTGTTCTATCATTTACGACTTTATTTAAATTTTTTTGAATATGTAACATATCTAAAATTTCTCTGCGTTTTTGATATTTTTCTATTTCTAAAATTTTTGTGCTATTAAAGTTGAAAGTATGATTCTCATTGTTTTTATGTTTCATTAGTGCTGTGGTTTGTGTTCTGGTATATTTGTGTGCTTTTAATCTTTCTTCGAAAATTTGAAAAGTTTGTCCTATATATGATTTATTACAATCATTGCAGGGTATACTATAAACAACATGAGATTTTTGCAGAAGAGGTGTTTTACTTTTTAATTTAGAATATATTTGTTTTATTTGATTTTGTGCGATGTGGGCTACTTTAATATCGTGTGGATTTAAAATTTGTGATATTTTATTAATTTTTTTTTGTAACAATTCGAATATATATATATATATATATATATATATATATATATATATATATATATATATATATATATATATATATATATAGAAAAAAAAAATATATATATATATATATATATATATATATATATATATATATATATATATATATATATATATATATATATATATATATATATATTTCTTAGTATTTTTTAACAATAAGAGGCCTATTTAATCAGAAAGTTGAATTGTTATCATTTCTGTTGTGTACATGAGATTGTGAATTGTATATTATTTGCTTATGGTTTTGATTGAATTCTTATAATTTCTTATATGTTAGCATAAGAGTTTATTATGCCTATATTTGTATTTCTATTTCTATCATTTTTTTCTGTAATTGGGTGTAGTAAACCTGTTGAGAATAAATTTATTTATTATTATTATGATTATTATTATTTGAAATCTCCATGAGCTATACCCATCACCCCATTATCTCATTTCTCATTGGTATCGTTTTCCTCCTTGAAATCTATATAAATTCATAAAAGAACCATGTATTATTTCAAAAATATCATTAACAAGCATTCAGACCTATTTTTGAATTGCCAAATGAAGTATATCTACTGCTCCCTCCTCCTTAATCTGAATAACTTCAAACACTCATTTATGTGTACTTCTCGAATCATAATTTTCATTGAACCCATTTATTCACTAGACAAGTTAACATCAATTTCACGGTTTCGAGCGTATCTGCGTAGCCCGTGGCGTCATAATACTTATAACCTCTTTGTTATGAGTTGTTAATTCATTTCAATAAACTAGTTTTTTCACACATCATATACACTGAAATTGGTTGTTCCACGATACCTGTCGTTATTTAATAATTGTATTTTCTAATTTTCATCAAGAATCGGTCTCATCGACTACAACTTCGGTGCTTTAATAATATATTGATATTGTGTGGGTGTACGGTAAACCTTTGCGCATAAAACCTCCTAGAATTTATCTTGAAGGTATACAAACTCTCCATATGGGGAAATAGTCCTATTCGTGCTTACCCTTTTCGCACAAAAAGCATCATATACAGCAGAGATGAAAAAACATTGTAATAAGGGAGTAAGCGAGATGATACGAAGCCAAAAATATTATAAATAGGTTGTTCTCTGCGAAACTGCATACCATTTTCACATTTCCACACCATTCATAACGCCGTCATTCGACCAGTTTTTCACGCCAGACTTTCAGAATTTATGATAGAGTCGTCATGCCAAGGAACAACAGTTCTCACTGCCAGAAATACCGCAGTCTGGTTTTCCGTTTCAGGATGAAACGGAAAAAAATGTATGAACCAGAAAGAGAATGCGAAATCTGTTTCACTACATCACAGTGACGTGAATAAACGTTTCTGCTATTTGCACATTTCCGGTTGAACATGTTAAAACTATATAAACCATAAGGCACCAACGAGAAAGATAGGCGGGGTGAACGGAGGCGTGCGTTTTCTTACAGACATTTGTTTTGTTGCTGGGCAATTTGATTCATATTCGTTTTTAGCCGCAGTTTCTCTGAAAAAAATAAGCTATTGCACTGTGTCGAAAGTCAACAGTGGGGTGCGGGAGTGGTTTCCAAATCTGTTATAAATATATATATATATATATATATATATATATATATATATATATATATATATATATATATATATATATATATATATATATATATATATATAATATATATATATAATATATATATATATATATATATATATATATATATATATATATAAATATATATATATATATATATATATATATATATATATATATATATATATATATATATATATATAAAGGTATCATATATTTGGGATGGCAGTCTTGAGGTAGAAATGAGTGTACTCTCTTCTTTTAACTCGAGCTTTCGAGAACTATATTTGTCTCTTCATCAGAAACAAGATTCGAGGTTTGATTAAGATCTTAAAATTACCTAAATAGTCATACAAAAGAAATTTAAAACATTCCAGATATATAAAATGTAGAGACAAAGCATTAAAAACAAATCACACTATAAAAATTAACCGGCCGACTCGGCTATCAGTACAAAACCTTTTAGTTTTAGTAAATAAAAAATTATGGAACTGAAACTCACCAAATCTCGAAAATAGTGGTCCAGGAGGTCTGAAACGGATACAAAATTTAGTTCTGTACCTGACAGTTGAATTTCGATACTCTGCAATAGTCAATTTTTTCGTTGAAAATGTGCCATCACTAAAGCTCACGCGTTATTCATATTGTTTTGTATAACGTTTTTCTGTTGATAGTCGCTGTGCCTATTGACTTGAATTGACATTCTATTCTTATATATAAGATTTTATTTAGATCAACTAAAAAACTACTATCCAAAAATATAGAATTTAGATTTCAATTGAGCTGTAGCAATTCATTATGTTATCATATTTTCTATTAATTTTAGTGGTAAAAAATATTAACTGGTTACATATTTTATCACATCATGACTTTAAATGAATTTCATTTACAATTAATTATGAAAGATCACGATTGAGTTGATATAAAAAGTCAACTCCTCAATGCAAATGGTAAAACTACATTTTCTAGTTTTTTATATTTGGTGAAGGATATAGATAAATCATTCATTTTATAAAAACTCATTTGAATTTCAATGAATTTTCATTTTGTTTTATTTCCACCGTATTTCCAATAATATTGATACCGTTTGGATTTTTGTATCTAGAAATTAGAAAATAATTCATTTGATTCAAAAAAAATTGAAATTTCCGAAGTGGATCGCGTACTGATGACGAAGCAGGATTAGATGCAGCGAGTTGATACCTACAAGAGATCATATCTATATATATATAATACAAGCCGAAAAATTGAATCCAGTCTACAGCAAAAACCGTATTTTTTAAATTTCTGAAATTTGGTGTGAAGTTAAGTCTGATCATGTAGATTCCCACTAAGACGGGGTTTTTTAAAATTCCGCCGTTAAGGGGTTGAAAAAGGGTAAAACATGTTTTTTGATGTTTCTCGAAAAATAATGGACTTAGCGATCCCGTTCTTCCACTAAAATGTTAAGTAAAATGAACTCTAGAAAGTAATTTCTCAGTTTTGTGAAATTCCATCATTTAGGGGTGCAAAAGGGGTAAGTCTGTTTTTTTTATATTGGCTATTTCCGGCAAAATAATCGACTTAGCGATTCCGTTCTTCCACTACAATGTTCCTTATAATTTTATTAAAAAACCATTTTCTGCATTTTTTGATGTTGTATCATTTAGAGGTTGAAAGAGGGTGAAATGTGATTTTCGTATATTGGCTATTTTTGGCTGATTCTCGCAAAATAATGGACTTAGCGATCCCGCTCTTTCACGAAAATGTTAAGTAAAATTAACTCTAGAAAGTATTTTCTCAGTTTTTTGAAATTCCATCATTTAGGGGTGCAAAAGGGGTAAGTCTTTTTTTTTTATATTGGCTATTTCCAGCGAAATAATCGACTTAGCGATTGCGTTCTTTCACTACAATGTTCCTTATAATTTTATTAAAAAACTGTTTTCTGCATTTTTTGATGTTGTATCATTTAGGGGTTGAAAGAGGGTGAAATGTGTTTTTCGTATATTGGCTATTTTTGGCTGAATCTCGCAAAATAATGGACTTAGTGATCCCGCTCTTTCACGAAAATATTAAGTAAAATTAACTTTAGAAAGTAGTTTTTCAGTTTTTTGAAATCCCATCATTTAGGGGTGAAAAAGGAGTGAGTCTTTTTTTTTATTGGCTATTTCTGGCAAAATAATCGACTTAGCGATTTCATTCGGCCACTAAAATGTTCCTTATAATTATCTTGAAAAACCACTTTCTCCATTTTGTTTTTCTCATGGACAGTTTTATGTAGCTTGCTCGAGAGTCAGTTCTTCGAATAGTCTATTCATTCTAGCGCCGCAAGGAAATACCACTAATGTTGTTTATAAAGAAATTTTGTAGATCCATATATATTTTGTTTTGAATGTAAATAAAAAAATATCAGTTGATTGAAATCAATGTTGAAAATTTTAATTTAATACATGTTAACAAATTGGATTTTTATACAAATATACAAATGATTTGATAAATTTTATCCTTTTCTTAATTGTCTTCACCATGCTCGAAAACCATAAAGCGCCACGAGTACGTGTTTAAAAAAAATTTATTAAAATATGAATTTTCCCAATTACGAATATGAACTATATCTTAATAAATTCATACGTATACATATATGGATACGCGGGCGAAGCCGCGACGGGTCCCGCTAGTTTCACTATAAACCACGTACCAAATTTCAAACCTGTAACTTAATCTGCAAAAGTTGTGTAGTTGAGTAAATTCTGAAAAAAGCACGAAAAAACAACGTAGAAATAGTGTTTGGAAAAGTTTACCCAAATTTTTACAGTTGTGTTCTGATTTTAAATCCCCAAATACCAAATTTCACTTCTGTTGCTTCGATGGGAACCCCTGGAGCTGCCAATATGTACCAGGAAAAATGTAAATACGAAAACACAAATGTTTACATGACCATTGAGGCAAATGGAAAAACGATAGGTTCGTTGTGCTTCGAAAACAACCCCAGTTACCAAATTTTTGCTTATTTGGTTCGATGGGTGCCGCTGGAGATGCTGGGATTGCAATAGAGTATTATTTCCGTGTCAGATCTGTTTCAAAATTATTTTGACACGAATAGAATGAATCTCTGCTACCACTGATTCCACGATTAATTAAAGGAATGCTCAATCAGAAGAATTATCAATGTACTATTTTACAATAACTATTATATCTCAAACTGACTCGAAAAAAAGCGTTCTTCAAAGAGCGATTCTGCTCAGAGAATTTCTGGAAAGAGGCCTTACTACCTCCTTGCTACTCTTGCTATATGGATGTTTGGTGCACTTTCATCTTATTTTCTTGTCGGTCCTAGACATACTGCTTGCCCTGTAAAACTTAATTTACAATATTTGGAATGGACAGAGCACATAATCTAATGAACGATCGTGTTATATCTTCGTCTGATGTCTTGATTGATGGTACGTGAGAAATGCCGTCTTTTCCAGAACATATTTTCAAGATATGCTGCAATTTCCAAGTTTTTGGGGGTCTTACAATATATGCCATTTCAGGTTCTCATCGAATTGAAGGCCTTGAAATTCTACATTTCCAATACTTTCCAGGGTAGACTTCCCAACCGATATTTCAAAATCTAT
Organism: Cynegetis impunctata; assembly: GCA_030704885.1. NCBI lineage: Eukaryota > Metazoa > Arthropoda > Insecta > Coleoptera > Coccinellidae > Cynegetis > Cynegetis impunctata. The sequence goes on from JARQZK010005076.1 coordinate 693,775, forward strand.
CACGGATAGCAGAACAAAAATTAATATAACAGCGTTTAAGTGAATTACAAGAACCGTTTAGGAATCATGATAACTTCCCAACAACATATATCTGATTTACAGTGACCTATCACCCGCGCTATCTCTCACCAAGACAGTAAGCATATGCCACCATTGAGGTATTTATGGGCTTTATGAGTATATAGAAAAATACCACAGCGTTCAAATCTGAGCCCTTGGCGGTCATAGAATATAAAATCGATTTTATTTTGTCGATTTAGATATTTCGGTCATCGGTCTACTTTGAATAACATTTATTCAAAAAAAAAAAAAATGTTACGAATCAAAAAGATTATGGTAGTTATGAAATACGTGATAATACAAAGAGATGAATCATTTCTAAATTATAGTTTTCGATTTTGAAGTTCCTCGTTAAGAAAAAACAAAAGTGTCGGTATCTTGAAATATGTCAAGTATTTCTTGAAATGAACCGTGGAACATTTAAAATAGCGTTTCTTCGGCATTTCCTAGTGAAAGAATTATTATTATGCCTTATGAAAATTGCAATGATGCGGTTTATTCCCGATAAATATTTGTCCACACGTCTTACAACTTATCCTATTCTTCGAATGGAAAAAATCTCCTTTTTGTATGAAGCAGCATTTTTGACATATGAGGAAAATGAGGTTAGGGATGACAATTTCAGATAAAAAGCTCGATGTCAACATAAATCGGATTTATGGTGGTAATCCTAGTGAAAACAACACTGCCGATGATCGTTATATTTTATTCATCTTATGGGATGAAGAACGCATGTGCGAGAAGAGTAGTTTAATATGTTTTTCACTCAGATTATGCGTGAGCAAGATTGATCAGATACGCTAAACCTGAAGAAAGTTTGATAAAATATCCATTCTGTATATTCAATTTGTCGATCTACATGTTCAAGAATAATAATAAAATATATGTCCCTACATAAAAAACAAATGAAATTCTTCAATAATTTGGAAAATTATCAAACAACTTTCCTAGGGAGCTGGTTATATGTATTCCCCAATGAGAATTCTACATTCACAATCCAACAGTGAATTTAAGAAATCGTTGAGTCACCCCGACTCAAAATCTGCGTACAGCTGTTTCGATCTTATTATATCTCATCAGTGCAGCTTATTTGACTCGGAGTGATTCAACAAATGTCTAATTGTTACCTAATACAAATCGTGACCGAGCTACTATCTGGGTAACAACCCAGAACGTCCTCCATCAAGAATATTGGAAACCAACAATTCACCGTTTAGAACAAAAATGCAGAATACCGTCGGAAGAATACAAAACTTTCTGAAATAAAATTTCTACTCTGCAACTGTGGCGTATGAGGTTCCAAAGCACGCTAACATAACGTTTTTAAAAACTCTGGACATACTCACGAGAGTGCGCTCCAGAATTACTTGTTACGATTCACGAAAATACTCAAAATCAAATAATGAAAAATATACAAGTTGGCCACGGTCAATTCAATATACTACATATGTAGAGTGAACAACGAAAATTCTTCAATAATTTACTTTTCCGTCGACCTCTAAATAAAAGCTTACTTTAACGTACACGAAATTGATCATTAATGACCCATTTTAATGTGCAATTTCTCCTATTTTAATGTATGATTGTCATGGGCAACCAAACACAGAAGTATTCAGCACGGAATAGTTGAATTATTCTGTGTCTGTACTGTTATTCCACAGAGAAAAGGAATTCATAATTCAAATCGAAAAATTTAACTCTATACAAAATAAAGTAGAAACTGCTGAAAAATTTTTATGCAATAATCGTTCGAAACTGAATAACACTTCAGCCTCCACCAGTTCCACATATTCCTTATCGGATATTGTAGGTAATGTTAACTATTCAGAATGTCACATGTCTAATATTCCATCTATGAATTTCTCAAATTGTTCCATCGGCAGCATAAATATAAATATATCGAAATGAACATAGAAATTTATATTTTGTCAAGTGTATCTGTCATGCAAAATAAAAATTTATTTCAATCAAGAATTTATACTCAATTCATGATGAGGTCGACGGAAAAATTATGTAATAAAATCGTTTATTAATGTAGCGATTAATGGTCTCGAACTATTAACGCGCGAGCAGAGCGAGCGCGTTAAAATATCTCAACCATTAATCGCTGTCATTAATAAACTAGTTTATTAAATAACTATTATGTAGTATATTAAATTGACCATGGTCAACTTGAATATTTTTCATGATTTGATATTGAATATTTGTGTAAATCAGGAAACGCTATGTTAGCGTACTTTGGAACCACACACGCCACAGTTGCAGAGTAGACATTTCATGTAAGGAAGTCTGTATTATAGTTACGGTATTCTGCGTTTTCGCAGAATAACGTAGTGAATTGTTGGTTTCCAATATCCTTAGTGGAGGGCACTCTTGGTTGTTATCCAAATAGTAGCTCGGTTACGATTTGTGTTGGGAAACAATAAAAAATTTGTTAATTCACTCCTAGTCAAATGAACTGCACTGATGAGAACTCATTTTGGCGATTTCTATAATTAATTGTTAGATTGTGAATGTAGAATTCTATTCGGGGAATTCATATAACCAGCTCCATTGGAAAAAGAATGAATGTTTCTTGATCAATCTATGTAGTATATTGCATTGACCAGGGCCAACTTGTATATTTTCCATGATTTGATATATGTGATATATGTTTGTGTTAAAAATCTATGGACATTGATTATACTCATGAGTTTGAAAGTACAGTTAAATTATTTTTTTTACTAACAAACAATAATCTGGTATAGTAAGGCTTGACCTTCTTTATTGTCACCGTTCCATGCTATATGAAAAACACTAAGCCTTGTGTCTCTTGCTAAGAGATTCCATAACATAAGACGAGAGCCAAGAAGTACTGTTTGTACTTTCAATAGATCTATCTCTATAACCGAGTCTTTTAATTCATGTTGACTGATTAAATTGGGTTCACATGAATTGAGGATAGTGAAATCCGGATCTTATGGGTCATCGTATCACGCATCATATCCATTTCTATAATAATTCAATGTTGCTCGTCTTGTGCTTGTGGCCTTTGAGCTTTTCCATATATAATATTTCTTATTCACATATAAATAACAGTCTTCAAGATTATCTCTTTATAATTTCTATCGCATTGGTGTTGCGAATGATAAATTTGATCGAAGGCAGAACAGCCAATCCCTCAACTTCTTAACACAACTTGAGCATATCACGTGTGAAATCCACAGTTTATCTTGATTTTTAACTGCGTCGCCACTGAAGAGTTCGTATGCAACATAAATCTGTGGAGTGAATTTTTCATTCGTCTTTTTCTTAGTAAAATTAACACGTAACCAACGACCAAACAAAAAATGAATGTGTTGAAAAACAGGAATTAGCAGATAACGCTGTAGAAAGGATGAAAGGATGGAGAATGTAACCCAATCCAGAAAAGTCAGAACGAATAATATTCAATCATAAAATCAAAAACGACTCCCCATACATGAAACTTATAGATAACTGGATAAGACCAGCAAAGTAATGCAAGTATTTGGGTGTACAAATAGACAATGAATTAAATTTCAAAAATCATATCAAAATAAAAAAAGATAGCCGTAATAGAGCAAGACATTTCAGATCACTAACACAAGAATTCAGGCATTAACCCATTATATCCCATTGTACTCATTAGAGTACAGCCAACAAAATATTTTTTTTACTCAATCAAGTAACAGTTGGATCAACTGTACTATCAAATTTTGATTGTTTCAATATTTTTCCATAGCCAGCACCTATATATTACAGAAGAATTCAGATCCTGTAATTTTTTCACGCGATTTTTTCAGCCGTTACGTTGGTTATGTTGTTCATTCCTTACATGGTAGTAAATAATCGACGGAAAATAATATTTTTTGCATTACGACTTCACGAATCTTTTGTTTTCAGCATTTTATAAGTGTGATTGAGCTATTTTTAGTGTTGTTTGAATACATAATTCTTTTTGAAAAATATGGTAAGTAGACATTTCTTACTGTACTCATTTGAGTACAATGGGCCGATGCGTTACTTTTATATTTCAATATTACCTATTATTCTATAGAAGTCAGTGCGTTTCTTTTCTAGTTTTCATAAATACTGTGTAGTTTCCCGAAATTCCAATCAGAATTCTTTATGGTGGGAAGAAATATCAACAAGAAGTTGCTTCGACAAAGACCAGAAATGAAGTCGACATTACGATTATTCCTCCCGATTTTCGATTATTCCTCCCGATTTTGATTTACAGACGGATGAGGAAGATTTTGATGAAAATGATATTCAAGATAAATTGTCAATGCTTCAAAAAGTCGCTGGCAAAATGAAACTTTGGCATAAAAGTGACAGTGAAAGCGAAGACAGTGATGCTGAGTTAAATTTTCCATTGTCAGTTCTACGTCTAATTATAAAGCTATGAGCAGTTATAGGATCTCCATTCGTGGTAAAAATGGTGGTGGATGATGTTCACAAATGTGATAAATATGACTCTTATCAACGCATGGAAAATATTTCAAATTGTGAAGGGAGAGCCAATTAGTCTTGTTGATTTTGAGAGAATAATTGTTCGTTATTATTTGGCTTGTCACGAAAAATCAAAATATAAAAGCTAATCAACTACCAGTAAGTGTGAGAAAACATGAAGGTGTCCATTTTCCACTTAAATTAGAAAAACAAGTGAAATGTCCTCTTTGTCATAAACGAGTCAGATGGAGTTGTTCAAAATGCAAAGTGGCTTTATGTGTTGAAAGAGATTGTTTTGCCATTTACCATTTTTTATTTTTTGTTTTTGTAATAGTATAACTTGTTTCTATTAATTCTTTCATAATTTTCTGTCGTTTACTTTTGAAAAATATGAGTTTGGTTCTAATAAAGTTTGTAGTTGAATTAATTTTTTTTTATTGTTTTTACAACGTATTCTCCCATTGTACTCATCTGGGTACATGGCTCTCGCAGCTAACCCATGAATTTTCGAACATAGGTTACATTTACTTCTAAGTTCCAAACAACGTATATTTTGCCAAAACAACAAAGAAAATTGATTCCGCTCGAAATAATGTCTTGGGTTATAATGGGTTAACATCAAATTAGCAAGTACAATTTATAAAATAATATTTAGACCATTCTTCGAATACGCCCATAGAACATTTCTTAACATTGCCAAAAATCATCTGAACAATATTGCAACTGCAGATCGAACTTGCCTCAGAAAAATAACCGAACTAAGAAATTCCAACAACCCGTTATACAACCCATCTAATCTAATATTAATATCAAACCACGGAAATAGAACCAATTTTCATGAGAATTCACAGACGCAGCAAATAAAACACAATTATAATAATTAAAAAATGTTTATAATCGAACAAAAGTGACAGGCAGGAAGACCTCAGTTGGTAGCCAATATATTCAAAATTAATGTTTATTATTATTATTATTGGAACGAAGTTACTTATCGCGCGCTGCGAAAGACGGCTAGACGGATAAAATAAAGATCAAAAGTTGTAACGACACTTTTTGCGCGCGCACGCGCGTGTTTCTCTATCTGTCTCTGTCTCTCTCTCTCTCTCATAGAAAGCAAGCCAGTTATTTTTGTTTCGTCTTTCTATTTAGCATTGAACAGTGTGGTGTCGCGACGTTTTTTTTTTGGAGTGTGTACAGGTTTTTAGTCCATGATAAATAATAAAAAATAATAAAAATAATAAATCCTGACAGTGTTTCTGCACAAGTTTCGGATATTGCTGATGGAGTTAGGTGAGTAGAGATTTTATACAGACAATAATAATACATAATACAGACATTTAAATAAAATAGAATCTCAAACATATGTTTCCTACTTCAGTTACCTCAAGCCAATTATTACTAAAATTAAGCTTACTGATTAAGTTTATATTACATTATATTTGTTGATAATAAAAAAATATTATTATAACTTAAAAAAAATAAAATTTTATTACAATTCCTTCACTAATTAATCGAAGGGAACTTCGTTCCATCCGGGTGTCCCTTGACACCTCTAAAGTTTTTTTATTAAAAATATTATTTTCATTATTTTATCTACTTCTCGGATTACCGTCGTAACTACTTTATTTTAGTATTGCGACAGTGAATGAATTATTGATTCGATAATTTTTCATTTTACAGAAGTTCATTCGAAAATTCACGCATAAATGAAGTCATCCTCTGCATCCCAGCCTGCTTTATATCGTTGGACCAAATCGACTACAAGTGTTTAACTTTCAACATGATTTATGAATCCAAATTTCATTTTTGTATGGGTATTTTCAGTCTTCTATGTATGTTTGTTTATATGCAATTTTTCATCCGTTTTCAGAATGAAGATGTTGTTTATTCAACCAAATAAAAAAGTTTACATTATACTCTCGAAATTTATGTGCCAGCTCAACTCGGCGAACTTTTAGAGGGGTTCGCTAATTCGGAAAGTTTTAAAAATTTATAAATTTAATGAAATTACGCAATACGATATGCTGAAATATCCGACATAACCCTGTAAATCTGAAATATGGAATTTTTATTTCTTAGTGAAAACAATACACTACGTGTAACTTTTGGTTATCGTCGATGAGATTACTTTTGCCTTATTTCTTCGACACAAAGAAGCTCTTCAAATATGATCAACGAACAAAATATTCTTAAAAAAGTCTGGGGAATTATCTCTTCAATTTAGGCTGTTTATTTAATAATAGCTGACCTGGCAAACGTGGTTCTGCTATATAAATTATAACTATCTATCTATAGTACTATTCGAAAAAATATAAATCCACAAACCACGATGCTTGCTTCGCACATTCCTGTCCTCACCTAACGAAACGCTCGTGGGCCCGGTGATCGAACCTTGCTGCCGCCTAGAACCTCGCGATCGTGTGGTATTGGCTCGTTACTATGATGTGATTTATGCCGAGCCGAAAGATCTCCATCGGCCTACCGGATCGGGAATGTTAAACAAGATCAGCAACCATTTATAATTTATATATAATACTCACAACGATTTCATCAAAATCCATCAAGCCGTTTAGGAGGAGTTATTTACTACAATACAACTAATCTTTATCTTATATTTACATTGCTCACAAAGACAAATATGACCACAAAGGCTAATGCCTTTGTGTGGATCATCACTTGGTATAATATATACAATACATGAAAGACATGTCCTCATAGATCAGCGGTAAAACCAAAATGAACTGCCAGGAAAAGAAGTTGAAAGTGGCCATCGCCATCTATTGCTCAAAAAAACATTGGAACATAATTTCTGATATCCATCAAACTAGCAAAGTATTTGCTATCTTTAATATGTAGCCAGATTTTTATACAATTATTGAACTTATTACTAACTACTTTCTAGTGGTAGAAATATATATATATATATATATATATATATATATATATATATATATATATTTATTCGAATTGTTGTTGCCTGTGATCTATTTTTAATCTCTTGATAATTATTAGCAATAACAGGCTGGTTGAATCTTGAAAAACACGATTTTATTAAAAAGTTGACGTTTCACTACGACATTCGTAGTTTTTCAAAACTTTTGAAAAAATTGAAATTTCTTTGACATTTATTGATTTAAAAAAATTTGAATAGACAAAGACTTAGTCTTGCTAAAAAAATTTTCCGAATGTGGTTGTTCTTTGTTATATATTACGTGCTATTCAGTCTAATATCAACATTCAAAATTGTTATCATTAGATGGTAGGGGAAACCACAGAAACCTTTACCTACGTAATGTTCGAAAATAAAAATAATAGGGTACTATGTATCTAACAACAAAGAAATTAGTCGCAGGAAAATATTAAAAAAGTAGAGCAGAATTATCGGTATAGAACGTTTATATGGAAGCAGCCGTTGACACGTATTTCGGACTCTTTGGTCCTCATCAGAACGGCGTAGCAAAGCATTTTAATAAAATCGAGTTTTTTAAGACTCAACCAGCCTGTTATTGCTAATAATTATCAAGAGATTATATATATATATATATATATATATATATATATATATATATATATATATATATATATATATATATATATATATATATATATATATATATATATATATATATATATATATATATATATATATATATATATCTATATATATATATATATATATATGTGAAAAACTTGGTTCTCGGGAAGAACCGCGTAAAAGATTTGAAAAATCTCGACGTTTCGGCTCCTTTTGCGAAGCCATCTTCAGGAGAATTACAAGGGAAAATAATTCAGATACGTGGCCTCAATCTGCCTACTCCACGAATCGAATTAGGAGGAATCGGAAATAATACGATTGCGTGGTCTCAAACTGCCTACTCCACCAACCGTACTGCTTCCTGTCAACTCTGAAGTCTCAACCTGTCTACTCTTCAGAGTCAACTGACGGGCCGTTTTTTTTTTTTTTTTTTTTTTTTTTTTTTTTTTTTTTTTTTTTTAAAAATCGAGGTGAAAACTTCAAAAGCGATACCGGTTGCTAACCCGGCCTGTGTGGGATTCAATAGCTGTTATATATATTAATATATATATGCAATATTGCCTACCCACTAAAAACACCTCTGTTCTTTCGGTTTCCGGGCGTTAGCCTACTAAACCTCCAGTCTCGCACTTAAATTAGGAGTCACGTGCTGCGGTCAGCAGTAGAACCTGTTCTCTTCCTTGTGTCTATATTTCAAGACCCAAGTGTATGTCCCTTTGCGTCGCGGCGCATTAAAAAAATATTCCATTGCTCGCCTAGAATTTCCGAAGAAATCTAGGTACAGCTAATGGATTGAAGTACCTGACAATAAAAAATAATTATTAGTCCAGTTGATCTCTAGGTCTTTTGTAATAGACTCTCGTTCTTTGTGCGTCCTCTTCTGGATCGTAGTTTGTCAATTCTCTGAGCTCTTGATTTTGATGCTCTTTTATTGCCGTAAATATATTTTGCGCTTTTCTCTTCATAAATTCTTTGATAGGTTCCCATTCAATATCTCTATGTATTTGTTCATTTCGAACATACCATGGTGCTCCCAATGCTGTTCTAATCAATCTATTTTCCGCACTTGCTATCCGGTCTAGGTGGCTTTTTGCAGTGTATCCCCACGCTACTGATCCGTACGTCAGTTGTGGTCTGGCTATGGCCCTTATCAGGGCTATCTTGACTCTGTTCGTCATCTTGCTCTTCTTATTGATGAGTGGATACAGCTGCGCCATTGCTGCTTTTGTCTTTTGTACTGCTTTGTTTACATGTTTTCTCCATGTTAATCTCGCATCCATAGTTACTCCCAGGTAAGTAACTTCCTTAGACCATTGAATATCGTTGTTTTCTATCTTTATGTTTTCTATTGGTTTTTGCATCCTTTTCTGGAATAAGATTGCTTGGGCTCTTCTGGCCATTGATTCCTATCTTCCATTTTACGCACCATTTCGAGATTTGGTTCATCTCTTCTTGTAGCCTTTTACATATTATTCCTACGTTCCTATGTGTGCTGGTAATGGCAGTATCGTCAGCATACACGAATAATCTTGTGTTCGTTGTCTTAGGAATGTCGTGAGTATATATCAGGTATAGCAGTGGGCCAAGTACGGATCCCTGGGGAACCCCTGCTTCTGTATTTCTTGGTTGAGATCTTGTATTGCCAATTTTTACACTAAACGTTCTGCCGCTCATGTAGTTTTTTATCAATTTACAGGTCTTTAGTTTATATCCCGCGTTATGCATTTTGCATACAAGTCCGTCTTGCCAAACTCTGTCGAAGGCTCTTGCTACATCTAGGAACACCGCGCCTGTCATGGCTTTAATTTGGAATCCTTTTGTAATCGTTTCTACTATTCGCAGTACTTGTTGTTCCGAGGAGTGTCCTTGTCTGAATCCGAACTGTTCTTTTGGCAATATATCTAGTTCGTCTGTTTCTTCGCGTAATCTTCTCACTATTACTCTTTCTGCTACTTTGCCAAGTACAGGTAAAAGGCTTATTGGTCTGTAATTCTGTGGGAATTTTCTATCCTTGTTTGGTTTTCTGAAGACTATCACGTCGGTGTGCTTCCACTGCATTGGAAAGTGGTCGAAACTCATAATCGCATTCACAATTGATGCTATTGCTTCTGTACCTTTTCTAGGCAAGTTTTTCAGCATAGCATGTGTTATATTATCCGGGCCGGGCGCTTTTCGTCTCTTCAATTTTCTGATAATAATTCTCACCTCTTCTTCGGTGGTTGAATTTGTGACATCTCTTCGTGACGGGCCGATCGTCGCGTGGCCGTATTTATAGGGAAGGGGGGCGGGTACTCTATTGACGTAGTTATTGACGTAGTTATTGACGTAGTATTGACGTCAATGGGGTATTCACGCACGGTATCAGTGCGGGATGCACTCCGATTGGGTGTGACACGGCGACCACTGAGAAGCGGCTTCCATGCTGATGGGAGTCTGTGACTGTCATCTCTGGTGTTCAAACAATTTGGACGTTTTTCTATTTCTACAGCTTCACGAAATATTCGGGATTTGAATGATCGGACGGGAGCAATAGTTCTTGTATTGGGGAAATCGATAATGTGGCCTGTTTGGGTGTGATGTTGGGAAAGGGCGTTGGTGATATCTGAATGTCTTACTGAAAGTGAATGTTCCTTGGCACGGACCTGAATTCGTCGGTTCGTTTGTCCTATATAAGAACGAGGACAATTGGAACAGGGAATCTCATAAACACCGTGATTTTCGTTAGGAATTTTATCCTTGACGGATCTGATTAGATGGGAGAGTTTTTGTTGGGTGGTGAATATTGTTTTGATGTTTGTGTTTTTGAGAGATCTTGCGATCTTATCTGTTACTCCTTTGATGTAAGGAAGGAATAATTTAGGTGTAGATTCTTGGTCAGTGGGATTGGAACGTGGTAGAGGTGGGGTGATGTTTGTGTGTTTGCGTATGTTCTTGTTGATTTGATATGTGTTGTAACCGTTCTGTAATAATATATGTTTTAGAGTCTTGAGTTCTGATTCACGGTGTTCGTCGTCAGATAGTCGAATGGAGCGGTAGATTAGAGTATTAACTACAGAGTTAAGTTGAGAGGGATGGTGGTGAGACTGGGCGTTCAGATAACGGTTTGTATGGGTGGGTTTACGATAAACTGAATAGGAGAAGCCTTGGGATGGAAGTTTTTTGACCATGACATCGAGGAATGGCAGAGACCCATCGTTTTCCACTTCCATTGTGAATTGGATACTTGGATGTATGCCATTCAAATGATTCAAGAAGTGGAGCAACGAGTCTCCGCCATGGGGCCAGATCGCAAAGACATCGTCTACATAACGTAGCCAGCATGATGGCGCATGATATTGTCTCCTTATTTACAAATATCCCCATCGAAGAAACACTTTCCATCCTAGACACGAAACATGAAATATCCCCAGACAACCTATCCCTGATCAAACACTGCATGGCCAACACTTACTTTATCTTTCAAGGCAATTTCTTCAGACAAATTAAGGGAGCCCCAATGGGATCCCCTCTCTCCCCCGTCATAGCCAACATTTTCATGGAACATTTCGAAACCCAAGCTCTCTCGTCATTCGACCTTAAACCATCATGCTGGCTACGTTATGTAGACGATGTCTTTGCGATCTGGCCCCATGGCGGAGACTCGTTGCTCCACTTCTTGAATCATTTGAATGGCATACATCCAAGTATCCAATTCACAATGGAAGTGGAAAACGATGGGTCTCTGCCATTCCTCGATGTCATGGTCAAAAAACTTCCATCCCAAGGCTTCTTCTATTCAGTTTATCGTAAACCCACCCATACAATCCGTTATCTGAACGCCCAGTCTCACCACCATCCCTCTCAACTTAACTCTGTAGTTAATACCCTAATCTACCGCTCCATTCGACTATCTGACGACGAACACCGTGAATCAGAACTCAATACTCTAAAACATATATTATTTCAGAACGGTTACAACACACATCAAATCAACAAGAACATACGCAAACACACAAACATCACCCCACCTCTACCATCTTCCAATCCCACTGACCAAGAATCTACACCTAAATTATTCCTTCCTTACATCAAAGGAGTAACAGATAAGATCGCAAGATCTCTCAAAAACACAAACATCAAAACAATATTCACCACCCAACAAAAACTCTCCCATCTGGTCAGATCCGTCAAGGATAAAATTCCTAACGAAAATCACGGTGTTTATGAGATTCCCTGTTCCCAATTGTCCTCGTTCTTATATAGGACAAACGAACCGACGAATTCAGGTCGTGCCAAGGAACATTCACTTTCAGTAAGACATTCAGATATCACCAACGCCCTTTCCCAACATCCATCCCAAAAAGACCACATTATCGATTTCCCCAATACAAGAACTATTGCTCCCGTCCGATCATACAAATCCCGAATATTTCGTGAAGCTGTAGAAATAGAAAAACGTCCAAATTGTTTGAACACCAGAGATGACAGTCACAGACTCCCATCAGCATGGAAGCCGCTTCTCAGTGGTCGCCGTGTCACACCCAATCGGAGTGCATCCCGCACTGATACCGTGCGTGAATACCCCATTGACGTCAATACTACGTCAATAACTACGTCAATAACTACGTCAATAGAGTACCCGCCCCCCTTTCCTATAAATACGGCCACGCGACGATCGGCCCGTCAGTTGACTCTGAAGAGTAGGCAGGTTGAGACTTCAGAGTTGACAGGAAGCAGTACGGTTGGTGGAGTAGGCAGTTTGAGACCACGCAATCGTATTATTTCCGATTCCTCCTAATTCGATTCGTGGAGTAGGCAGATTGAGGTCACGTATCTGAATTATTTTCCCTTGTAATTCTCCTGAAGATGGCTTCGCAAAAGGAGCCAAAACGTCGAGATTTTTCAAATCTTTTACGCGGTTCTTCCCGAGAACCAAGTTTTTCAAATACTTTCGACCGCGGAAATCTTTCTGAACATATATATATGTATATATATATATATATATATATATATATATATATATATATATATATATATATATATATATATATATAATTTTTTTTTTTCAAATTATTCTGGGCAAAAAGAGGCAATTGGTGTGAGAATACTTTATTGTTAGAACTTCAGTGAAAATTTAACGTTTCTTCATGAAATTCGTGAACGATTTTTGATGTATGGAATTAAATTTGGCGTTCATGAATTTTGTTGAAATTGAAATGTTAACAAAATAGACAACTATGTCTCATAAAATTTTTTTTGTCTGTTGCCGACTTCTGTTGCTTATTACGTGCTATTCTGTTCAAATCAGCAGTCATGTCTGCTAATATGTCTTTCGTTTCTAATAATTACGTTCTATGCAGTCTGATATCAGCAGTCAGGTTTGACAATTGTTAAGAAAAGACAAGTAAGTGAGTATATATATATATATATATATATATATATATATATATATATATATATATAGATATATATATATATATTGTGTTTGGTTTTTTTTTCAATAGGTAGCAGCTGCTTTGACGATTTTCGATCTTGAATAAAATAAAAGATTGAGTAAAAAATTAGTTCTTGAGGCATCATGGTACGAAGGGAGTACCGGAGAACCTTTGTCACGTTAATTGAATTCTCTTTACGTAAGTTTCGACCTGTTAGATTTACAGGTGCCATTGATCTGGTCGTTATCGGCCTGTGCGTGTGTACGTTTGTGAGAGAGATTCGCCAAATTGGTTCGCTTTAGATGAACTAATACGGAATAATTGCCGATTCGATCGAGTTTGGGTGTTCAGCTCCTTTCACATAATCCAGAAATACGAATAAATAAAGTTTTAATCTGAATTTACTCGATCCACACGTACCGGCCAAGTTCAATTTGGCCTGAAAGCTCGACAATGCTATTTTGTTGAAAGAGCTTTGTCGGATTGCTTTCTAACTAAACTAAAAAAGTTGACTTCAGAGAATTTTTGCACCCCAAACCCTGTCCAAATTGAGTACGAGGACTTTTACGTGGATTGAGTTGATTGCTGGGAAGTGCATTAAGGTGGTCTGAATTTTTTCTCTGAACACCTACGTTTCTTAGACACTTCGTGTCTTTTAGTGGTTTTGAGGTTATGCTTACCCCCAGAGCTTCTACAGATTGAGCATATATATATATATATATATATATCTATATATATATATATATATATATATATATATATATATATATATATATATATATATATATATATATATATATATATATATATATATATATATATATGCATATTAATATATATCTATTTTGTGTTTGGTTGTCTTGTTTTTATTTCAGTAGGTACCAGCTACTTCTGAGGATTTTTTGACGATTTCGTGGATTTCAATGAGCTGAAACTGAAGAATTTCTAAAGAAGATGCCTTTAACAATGATTGTACAGATGCTCTGGTTTCATTATAATTTTGTCTTTATCGAATTGAAATAAATATAAAAGAATAAAAATTTCACTTATTCTCGTAAACGAAAAACACAAAAATAAGTAAAATATAATGCAGAAAATAATTTCCTAAGATATCTTCAAGTAGGAAAACTGATTTAATTATTGTATTTGTTTCTCAATAGTATAATTTCCGCTCGTGTTGATTTCTAGAGCTTTAAAAAAGTTTAATTTCAACCTACTAAATTTGTTATGTACTTAAAATATTTAGTTTCATGTATTGTTTAGTTTTTATCAAATAATGAGGGATGATAATAATAAATTCTTATTCTTTTACAAATATTTTTTCCGAACCTTTACAAGAGTATATGACAACACCTGTATTAGTTTATTCATCAGTTCTTGATTCAACGTCTTCCATATTTGACTAAATAAAAAACTGACACTTGAAAAACTAATATAGATAGAGCATATAGGAACTTCGGCAAATGGGCCAAAGAAATTAAGAGTAGGTTTGAAATGAAACGAGATTTTTCTTTTGCTCATCAGATGAAATATCAAAGAAAAATTATAGATCGCTGAATATTACATAGAAAGAGTAGAGACTTAAAATAACACTTTAAAGAAACCTTCAATATCGGTAGGTATAAGAATTATAATCGCTTATGCATTGAACAACAAATCGATTAAAATTATTTTTTTTAATTCAAGAACTTCCGTACTTGATAAAAACTGTGACCTCTGAAACAAATATTTATCTGCTAATTTATTATTTATTCTTGTCGCTTCAGTTCTTGAAAGTATGTAAATAGAAATTCTAGTTATTGTATCCATTTCAATCTGATAAAGGTTCCGTTGTAGTAAAACGCGTCAGAAGTTTAATTATACTAATTGCGAAAATCGAATATTCGCTTTTCTATTACTATTGAGATTTCTACGAAGTGATGGCCAATCTTAGTCATAAAAATATAATGATTCGAGTTTCCAATTGTTGACTTCGAAAGTTGGTGAAAATTGATATTTATTATGAAACAATGTTGATAGCATTTCCATGTACATTCCATTTCCATCAGTTGAAAAAGCATGACTGTTACATATATATATATATATATATATATATATATATATATATATATATATATATATATATATATATACAGGGTGTCCCACCAGGAACTGCATCGATGGATATATGGAAAACTAAACATAGGAAATATCTGAAAATTTGGCTGTGTACTAATGTCGATGGGGGACATCCTGCTAAAATATTTTCAAGGTGATGGCAGTTCATTTTGGTTTTTTGCGGATACCGAGCAGCAAAAATATCACATGTTCTTGTTATCACTTTATTACACTCTCCATAAATAATAAACAAATTCAGGTAATCTTCGTTTGTATAATTCAAACGACTTGGCATGATTGTGTTAATATATATAATAATTTTTCGAATAATGACATCTCTTTGAAATTTGTTTCCATGGTAACCTGGCCGAGAACAAATATGGCATCACACGCCTACCATTACAAAATTTCAGGAAATCATTTTTTTTAACCAAAAACCATTAATTTGCAAATATTTCGAAAACTATAAGATTTAGGAATAGGCGACCTTATACAAAGTAGCCCTTATTTTTGATACTGAATCGAATAAAATAATAAAAAATGTAGGTATTCATTTGAAAAAATGGACTTTTTGTAGTTTTTCAACATCCATTTGTGTAATACTTTCCTGAGCACCCTGTATATTAAATGTCAAAATACTATTCATCTTACGCTAAAACAGAACCACC
>JARQZK010005076.1:712500-742500 GCA_030704885.1 Cynegetis impunctata
ATATATATATATATATATATATATGTATATATTATATGTATATGTATATGCATATATATATATATGTGTATATATATATATATATATTATATATATATAATATATATATATTATATATATATATATATATATATATATATATATTTATATATATATATATATATATATATATATATATATGTGTTATATATATATATATATGTATATATATATGTATATATATATATATATATATATATATATATATAGGCTTGCCTATTTTTTGGTAAGTAAAACCGGGACATATTAATATGGAATGGCCTTATTACCGGAGGGTCTGTGATCCATCCCCCCAGTAGAGCAAGAAGTCCTCCCAAGAGAAAAGAAATCAGAAGCGAAATGATGAGTTTCAAGCCTCATTTCAAAGAGGGGGGAGTCTGGATCCATAAGTTATTAGTTCTACAAACCTTTTGAAAATAAAAATCGAATTTTTGCTAGGTACTCAAAAAATATATTTTTTCTTCTTTAGTTATAATTTTTCTGTTTTACCATCTAGAAAACACTGTTAATAAAATAACATTTGCTTCATAAAATTGTTCAATTGAACATTTACTAAGTCATTATTTTAAGTAAAACTACAACTTTTTTCTAACTAAGAAAACAATTATAAAAAAATTATTTGTCAGGCTAAAAAACAATAAATTAATCAATAATTGGGCAATGTTAATGTTTGCTTTCAAAAACTAAGCGCTCACGTCTCTCTGTCTGATAAAGTGATAGTGTACATCTCCCAACTTGGTAGCGCTTAACCTTCTCAAAGGACTGTTGTTGGAATTAACTACTTACAGCCATTATTCATTAATTAATTTTCACATCTTACAACCGATTTCCGGGACATCGACCAAACAGGGCGGGATACCGGGACAAGAGTTATCTACCGGGACGTATGGCAAGCCTATATATATATATATATATATATATATATATACATATATATATATATATTTATATATTATATATATATATATATATATATAACTATATTATATATATATTTATATATATATATATATATATATATATATATATATATATATATATATATATATATATAGCCCGGTCATCAAGGGTAGTGACCTACGAAAAATAGATTATTGGGTAATTCATTTAGAAAGATCTCTATTAAGAATTAATGATTCATATTATGAAATGTTCACACTATCTGAAATATCTTAAATATCTTAAATATGGAGAGATAATTTTTTTTTCTAAACTGCTCATTCTTTACGGTAGTATTTTTCCAATGAAAAATTGATTTATTTTCCAGATATTCAAGAAAAACTATTTTCTCCAACCTTTTCGATAGTTATTTGTTATTAGCGCCCTTGTATTAGTGTGAACTTTCTTAAATATTACTGTTTAAGGAAGCTGTTTCCGAAGGAATTACCCAATAATCTTTTTTTTTTGTAGCTGTTGGCACTTTTCAAGCCCTGGTGACTGGGCTAATATATATATTTGAATATATACCGGGTGTTAGAAAATAACGTTTCAATATTTTGGGAGCTAATTAAAGACCTCAAAATAAGTAAAAACTTTCATATAAATATGGGTTCGTAAATGTGCCGTTTCGGAGATATGAGCGATTTTCGGTTTTCAAAATAGTAACTACTAGCGCAACCAAATACGATAAATTATCGGAGATATTCGATTTATTTCTGACTTCTAGTGTTTTACAGAAGATGCTCCATATGACCACCGTCTATTTCAATGCAGGAAGTACATCGTTGCATGAAGGAATTACGTACTCTTTCGAAAAGACCGGTTGTGTCCGGATCATTTGACAGGATAGTGCAATTCGATGTTGCAACTCTTCGATGTTATTTACTAACGTTGCATACACTAAAATTTTCAAATAACTCCAAATACAAAAGTTCATAGGATTCGAATCGGGAGATCTAGCGGGCCATGGCACTGGGCCTCCTTGTCCTATCCATCTTCTAGGAAATGTGTGATTTAAATGTTTCCTAATAGCAAGTGTATAAAGTGAGGGCGCTCCATCTTTCATAAACCAGATATTCATCCCCTGATTTAAAGGTACCAAGTCTAGAAAATCGGGCAAGGTATTTTGAAGAAAGTTAAGGAATGCGGCTCCTGTTAAATTCCGTGGTAAAAGTAATGGTCCTAATAAACGATATCCTAAAATACCTAGCCAGATATTTATACTGAAACGTTGTTGATGCCTGGATTCATGAATGGCGCCCAAATATGGCTATTATGAAAGTTAAAAATTCCATCTGTGGTGAAGCATATAGAAGTAAAATGCGGATGTTCAGCAATCTTTGTTAAAACCCATTGACAGAATGTCCTTGATGATCAGGAGGATTAGAAGCTTGCATGCGTTGAATATGGAATGGATAGAGAAGTTGTTGAAGCATAGTTCTATAGACAAGGGGGCAACTTATTACTACTTCCGCTGAAATTCTTCTTACACTTATACCGAGATTTTCAGTCACAATATTTAAAATTTGCTGCTCAACTTCTGGAATACTTACAGATCTTGGAAGTCCAGTATCACGAGCGTTTTTTTTTTGAAGGAATCAGTTTCCGTCAATCGTCTGAAAATTTGATTGAACGTCACATGAGAAGGAAGTTGACGAACGGAATAAGCCTCTGCATAAAGGCGACGTGCTTCAGGACCACTTCCGTTGGCACGGCCATACATGAAAACCATATCACTCATTTTAATATTAGAATGAGGCATTTCAAATTCAGGAATAATAACTCTTTCTTAACAACAAAGTGAAAGAAAGTGAACAATTCGAATCGGATGCAAAATACTATAATATATATATATATATATATATATATATATATATATATATATATATATAATATATATATATATATATATATATATATATATATATATATATATATATATATATATATATATATATATATATATATATATATATATATATATATATATATATATATATATATATATATATATGGTTGTGGAACGAAGGCAACTGATAAAATACATTGATTCAAGGCGCCATTCGAAAACAATGGATATATGTTGGGCCAATTGCTGGAAAAGAAATAAGCGAGGACGATCTATGAACACATATGAATAATGTTGAGCAACATGAATAAATTATTGTTGAGAAACTGAACACACTGGGTGAAATATCCTCTTACAGTATATGAATGCCATCTAAGGAAGCATATGATACGGTGTTTTCTGAATCCTTCTGGCCACAGGGATTTATTTTGAGGGAATTTTCCTTCAATAAACAGTTTTTTCAGGGGAAGCAAAGAGAATTGAACAAAAGACCGCAAACACAAAACCAGGAAAGAATGAACACGATACCACAGAAGGAGTAAAAATTCTACATCCAAAGGTCTAAATTAGTGTCACTAATAAGATGAACCATATTGAAACACTCTGGAAAAATTACAATCCCCTATTGTTCTGTGTCACAGAACACTGGCATAAATATGATTTATAATCGTCGAGGATATTACTAGGTGACGAGGAGACAGCAGAGTCACCCACAATGTCCGAGACGGTGTTTCATCGCTAATGCCCGCCATATACGCTACGGTAGACCGGAGAGGTCTACCTATGCAGGTATGCCTGCGCAGGTAGACCGGAGCGTATGTGGGAATAGTAGTGTGCAGGTTTTTGAACCTGCGCAGGCGACCGGAGCAAGATCGAAAATTATTTTTTTTAACGGTGTACCTGCGCGTTTGCTTCCGGTCGCCCGCGCAGGTCACGTCAGTTTTTTCTATTCTCACACGTCAGTGAATGAAAATGGCTCCGTCAGATTTAACAAAAAAAGTTTGTAATATATAATAATACTATTTCTCATAACTGTATATTTTTTTTTATCATAGGAGTAACCATTGTAAGTAATTTCAGGTATGTTTTTTCGTCCATTCTGAGATAATTTTCAAAATCTTCAGGTTCGAATTTCAATTAATTTAATAAGTTGACGTGACTATAAGTTCGCCTTTTCAATAGCCAAGGCTTACATCATTTTTTTCGCACCCTTTTCACTGATTTATCATATTTTTTCTTCAAAATAAACGCTAGGCCTATCAATGCCAGTGCGTCATCGTCTTCAATCGATGACATCGAGAAAAGAAATGAAAAACGCTACGGTAGTACACCGGAACGTCTCCATATACGTACACTGACCTGCGCAGGTATACCTGTAAAGGTAATCTATCCGGTCTACCGTAGCGTATATGGTGGGCATAATAATCGAGTTACATTCAGAGCTTTATCGTATCATTGACAACGGCGATGCGAAAATAAAAGCAACAAGGTTTTATGTCATTTAATTTCGGCATTTCAAAAAGTCATTGAAATCATGCAAGATTTTGATATTCCTGACGCAATATTAGCTGCAGCCAACACTATAAGTTTAAACTTGCTTCCGGATAAATCTAAAATCCACTATGAAAAAGAATATCGGCAGTTTTGTGAGTGGCAAAACAAAGTACATATTCAAGGTGCAGAAGAAACGATGTTGCTGGCGTATTTCGCAAAACTCTCTGAGAAATATTCTGCTTCATCCTTATGGCCGACATATTCCACGTTTCATCAGGAAGAAAAACGTTGAATATAGAGCAAAAAAGTCAAAATTATTTACAAGAGAACAAGTCAACTAATTTTTGTGTTCTGTCCCAAACGAGGAGTTTTTAATGGAAAAGTTGCTTTTTCAATTGGAATTGGAGGAGCCTGTCGAAACAATGAATTAAAGAAGATGACCACGGAAGATGTTGACGTTTTAGAAGACAAGCATATTGCTACTATTCCCGACTCAAAAACTCACAAGAAACGGATTTTCGCTGTGGTATCTGACTGTGCTTTTATTTAAAAAGTACGTAATATTAAGGCCAGTCCATGTTACTCATCGTAGATTGTATGTATTATGTAGAAAAAGGAAATTTACAGTACAGGCCTGCAGCATTCATTTCTTCTCTAAAATACCTCAAAAAATAGCTGAGTATTCTCACTTGAGAATCCTGATACTTATACTGGTCACTGCGTTAGAAGATCTTCGGCAAATTAAATCTGATTAATGCTGGAGGAGATATATTAGACCTGCAAGTACTTGGTGGATGGGAATCGGCGAAGGTTGCTAGAGGTTATTTTGAAGAAAGTGTGGACAAAAAAGTTTCAATTGCTCGCAAAATTCAAATCGGCGATGTTTCTTGTAGTGGATTAAGCACTGCGGAGCCGCACGAAAGTGAAAAGAGTGCTTGCTCGGTTATTAATCAATCTTTAGAGGATATATCCACGATAGTGGACGCTAACGGCAAAGGTGTATCCACCTGTCAAAATAATGTTTTACATGTTCATGAAAACTACCTAGTTCTAATATTATTTCGTATCTAACGTATTATGCTTTCGTAACTAACGTATTAAATTATGATAACTAATGTATTATAAGTAACTAAGATTTTATGTAGGTTTTGGTGCATTTATCATGTCAATATTTATAATTAATGAAGATTCAGTATAAAAATGTCCTAATCTTCAATGATACGATAAAGTAATATATTAGTGCTAAACTACCCATTGCTTTCAAACTACTGTAGGGTGGAAAATATTTATTGCATGAAAGATAATCTGGACAAGTGCTCGGACATGAAACATCCAATAGCGATCTCCTGCCAGTTTGACTTTAAATGTGCTGCTGTAGGCATTTCTTGTTATTCTTTATGCATATTAAAAATCTACAGATCAAATAGAGGGGATCTAAGTGTGTTTTTTTGTACGATCATGCAAGGTCTTAGATAAACTCCTTCCTCGCTTTTCCAATATAATCGTCTGCGGTGACCTCAATGTCGATTTCTTGACTGAATCGCAGGACAAGAAAACACTGTATGATATCCTTGATGGTTATGAATTCAGATCGCTCGATAGAAAAGTAACTAGAATACAAGGTGAGAGTAAAACCGGATTGGACTATGAAGTAACGAACATGAAAGATAAAATAAACATGAGTAACTTCGATATTGGTTTCTCAGATCATGATGCACAACTTATCTCGATGAACATGACAACACATGAACTAGAGGTGAACTCAAATGATGATCAACTTATTCAAATAAAAATAATAGGGTACTATTTATCTAACAACAAAGAAATTAGTCACGGGAAAACATTAAAGATGTGGAGTAAAATTATCGGTATAGTACGTTTATATGGATGCAGCCGTTGACACGTGTTTCGGACTCTTTGGTCCTCATCAGAACGGCGTAGCAAAGCATTGGATTGAAAATTTGAAGATGAAAATAGTACAACAAACAAAATCCTCTGATACGGAAGACAATCACCCTCATTGTGGTTTATTGTTTGAACTCTCCGGTATGGGAGATTTGGTCAAACTTTGCCACGGAGGCGATTAATGCTATCCGCGAGAACTAAGAACGAGTAAATAAACAATAACAAAGAAGTTAGTCGCGGGAAAATATTAAATAGGTAGAGCAAAATTATCGGTATAGTTCGTTTATATGGAAGTCGCCGTTTTTAATGAAATTTTTTATTTATTTAGAATTTCAAATCTTTTAAAAAAAGGTACTTACAGTTTATAAAAACTTTGAAACTCTCAGCTTAAGTTTGGGGTCATTGCCATATTTTCAGCTTGCAATATTTAATTATTTATTCGAATTGTTGTTGCCTGTGATCTATTTTTAATCTCTTGATAATTATTAGCAATAACAGGCTGGTTGAATCTTAAAAAACTCGATTTTATTAAAGAGTTGACGTTTCACTACGATATTCGTAATTGAAATTTCTTTGACATTTATTGATGTGAAAAAATTGAAAAAATAAGGCTGCTTTGTCTTGCTAGTTATTTATTATATGCTATTCAGTCTAATATTAACATTCAAAAATGTTACCATTAGATGGTAAGGGAAACCAAAGAAACCTTTACCTACGTAATGTTTGAAAATAAAAATAATAGGGTACTAATTATCAAACAACAAAGAAATTAGTCATGGGAAAACATTAAAGATGTGGAGTAAAATTATCGGTATAGTACGTTTATATGGATGCAGCCGTTGACACGTGTTTCGGACTCTTTGGTCCTCATCAGAACGGCGTAGCAAAGCATTGGATTGAAAATTTGAAGATGAAAATAGTACAACAAACAAAATCCTCTGATACGGAAGACAATCACCCTCATTGTGGTTTATTGTTTGAACTCTCCGGTATGGAAGATTTGGTCAAACTTTGCCACGGAGGCGATTAATGCTATCCGCGAGAACTAAGAACGAGTAAATAAACAATAACAAAGAAATTAGTCGCGGGAAAATATTAAATAGGTAGAGCAAAATTATCGGTATAGTTCGTTTATATGGAAGTAGCCGTTTTTAATGAAATTTTTTATTTATTTAGAATTTAAAATCTTTTAAAAAAAGGTACTTACAGTTTATAAAAACTTTGAAACTCTCAGCTTAAGTTTGGGGTCATTGCCATATTTTCAGCTTGCAATATTTAATTATTTATTCGAATTGTTGTTGCCTGTGATCTATTTTTAATCTCTTGATAATTATTAGCAATAACAGGCTGGTTGAATCTTAAAAAACTCGATTTTATTAAAGAGTTGACGTTTCACTACAATATTCGTAATTGAAATTTCTCTTGATAATTATTAGCAATAACAGGCAAAGTTTGACCAAATCTCCCATACCGGAGAGTTCAAACAATAAACCACAATGAGGGTGATTGTCTTCCGTATCAGAGGATTTTGTTTGTTGTACTATTTTCATCTTCAAATTTTCAATCCAATGCTTTGCTACGCCGTTCTGATGAGGACCAAAGAGTCCGAAACACGTGTCAACGGCTGCATCCATATAAACGTACTATACCGATAATTTTACTCCACATCTTTAATGTTTTCCCATGACTAATTTCTTTGTTGTTAGATAAATAGTACCCTATTATTTTTATTTTCAAACATTACGTAGGTAAAGGTTTCTTTGCTTTCCCTTACCATCTAATGGTAACATTTTTGAATGTTAATATTAGACTGAATAGCATATAATAAATAACTAGCAAGACAAAGCAGCCTTATTTTTTCAATTTTTTCACATCAATAAATGTCAAAGAAATTTCAATTACGAATATCGTAGTGAAACGTCAACTCTTTAATAAAATCGAGTTTTTTAAGATTCAACCAGCCTGTTATTGCTAATAATTATCAAGAGATTAAAAATAGATCACAGGCAACAACAATTCGAATAAATATATATATATATATATATATATATATATATATATATATATATATATATATATATATATATATATATATATATATATATATATATATATATATATATATATATATATATATATATATATATATATATATATATATATATATATATATATATATATATATATATATATATATATATATATATATATATATATATATATATATATAGAAATATATGTAACAATATTATTTTCATGAATTGTGTTGGCCATTACTTGGTGGAAATCGATCTCGATAATAATAGAAAAGCGAATATTCGATTTTCGCAATTAGTATAATTAACTCTCTGACGCGTTTTACTACAACGGAACCTTTATCAGATTGAAATGGATACAATAACTAGAATTTCTATTTATATAGCTTCAAAACAGAAATTACAAGAATAAATAATAAATAAGCAAATAAATTATTCTTTCAGAGGTCTTGTACAGTTTATATCAAGTTGAGAAGTTCTTAAATAGAAAAGAATAATTTGAATCGATTTGTTGTTCAATGAATAAGCGATTATAATTCTTATACCTACTGATATTTGAGGCTTCTTTAAAGTGTGATTTCACATCTCTTCTTTTTGTATATTGTAATGTATATAAATTGTCATCTAGAAACTGTAGAGAATTTCATATTCGTCAATCCTCTCTTGAAAAGGTTCGGAAAAATAATCACAGTTTTGAGAACAATAAATCTTTGTTATTCTTATCCCTCATTATCAGTCGTAGTTCATCCCATAAAATACATACTATTGCAGTGTATCGAAAGAAAGCAGTCAGGTGCGCGAGTATTTGTTTCATCCGTTTTAGACCTCCTAGACCACGATTTTCCAAAAATTTTCCGTGCCGTAAGACAATAGAGTGGATTAGAGGAAAGACCCAGGTAATAGACGTCATCCACAGAATAAAATCCTCCAAATGGCAATGGGCAGGGTACCTAGCGAGAAGGACTGACAATAGATGGACCATAAGGACAACACAGTGGTACCCAAGAGGCGTCAAAAGGCCAAAGAGGCACCCCAATATAAGATGGGATTATGATATCAGGAAAAAAGCAGGAACAAACTGGTATCAAGCTGCTCAACAACGTAATACATGGGCAGGAATGAAGGAAGGATATGCGAGGAGGCTGCACCGTAGTTAACGGTAGACCATAGCTGCATATGATGATGATGATATATATATATATATATATATATATATATATATATATATATATATATATATATATATATATATATATACAGGGTGTTCTACAAGCTCTATGAGAAACTTTGACAGAAGGTAGGTTGCTTGATTTTGAACATATTTTTTTCAATAAACATAGGTCCGATTCGTTTTTGTTTAGAAGTTACAAGCATTCAAACTTTATTAACAATTAATTATAAAAATTCAAACGTTGACACTTAATCGATGCTGAAATCGTCTTTGTCTAATTGCATGTGGATTTCGTAACGCCCATACATGTTCATTATGATTATTATTTATGCCATCCCTAGTAAAGAACGCTTCATCAGACCACATGACGAGCGAAATGAATCTATCATTTTGTGCTTGTTGCTGAAGTAACCAGCGACAAAATCTTAATCGCTGTGGGGAATCTCCAGCATGCAACGCCTGTACATTTTGGCGATGAAACGGATGTAACATTTCTCTGTTCAATACACGCCATACAAAATTCGGTGATACATGAAGGTTACTAGATATACGCCGAACACTGATTGAAGGGTTTTCAAGGACATCATTTATCACATTTTCAATAATTATTGTCATAACAACTGATATTTCTATTTATCAGCCTACGTTTTTTATTGAAGCAGGTGTATATTTTATAAGTGTGCATTGTTCAACATGCTTAGTGACTTTCTATCACTTCCTGCTTGACTGAAAAAATTAAGATTCTTCAAATACTTGTAACTTCTAAACAACAACGAATCGGACCCATGTTTATTAAAAAGAAAATGTTTGAAATCAAGTGACCTACCATATATCAAGGTTTGTCATAGAGCTTGTAGAACACCCTGTATATATATATATATATATATATATATATATATATATATATATATATTTATATATATATATATATATAAATATATGTATATATATATATATATATATATATATATATATATATATATATATATATATATATATATATATATATATTTTCCTGGTACATATTGACATATCGAGCGGTTCCCATTGAGTCGAATGAGTTGAAATTTAATACCTGGGATTGTTTCCATTGCAGAACGAAAATGTGTCAAATTTGGGTGAAATTTTACGTAGATATTTCTAATTTTCATATAAATATCCTTCCTGGTACATATTTACATCTCCAGCGGTTCGTATCACACCAAATGATATAAAAAGTGGTTTCCGTGAACAAACCAATCCAAATTTGGTTGAATTTTCCCAATCGACGCCAGTAGATAGGCTAGGCCGGTTCTACCGCACTTTGGGTAATTTTTACATGTAAATTCCCATAAGGAAATCTAAGGTCCAAAATAGCGAAAATGGTTCCCTTTTGTATTGGGGTCAATGACCTCCAGGTCGACGGAGACTCGATCAATGTCGTTCGCGCGTGAGGTCAATGACCTTCAGGTCGACAGAGACTTGATCGAAATGCTCTTCGTTAACGAACCCGTTAGACCCGTTAACGAACCCGTTGGACCCGTTAACGAACTCGTTAGACCCGTTAACGAACCTGTTAACGAACCCGTTGGACCAGTTAACAAACCCGTTAGACCCGTTAACGAACCCGCTGGACCCGTTAACGAACCAGTTAGACCCGTTAACGAACCCGTTAGAACCGTTAAAGAACCCGTTAGACCCGTTAACGAATCCGTTGGACCCGTTAACGAACCCGTTAGACCCTTTAACGAACCCGTAGGACTCGTTAACGAACCCGTTAACGAACCCGCTGGATGCGTTAACGGGTCCAACGGGTCTACCGGGTTTCTTCAACGGGTCCAACGGGTTCGTTAACGAAGAGCATTCCGATCGAGTCTCTGTTGACCTGAAGGTCATTGACCCCCCGCGCGAACGACATTGATCGAGTCTCCGTCGACCTGGAGGTCATTGACCCCAATACAAAAGGGAACCATTTTCGCTATTTTGGACCTTAGATTTCCTCATAGGAATTTACATGTAAAAATGACCCAAAGTGCGGTAGAACCATCCTAGCCTATCTACTGACGCCATAGATATTTCTTGTTTTTTTGTGAATTTTGAAAATTTTCCAAACTCTACGGCTTCTGCATATTGAGTTTTGAGGGTTCAAACTTGGTACGTATATTGAGTTAATGTCGAGGAAGTGCCTTTTGGTAGTTTCAATCCTTTTCCAAAGTCTCGTTGCCCCGCGCGGGGACTATTCCGTTCAAATCGCATCTCGATCTATTTCGCTATCAGTACTCGATGCATTTCTTTTTTTACAATTGAGGGTTGACATTTCGTACGTGGATTGAGCTGATATTGAGGTACGTTCCTTTGTTGGTGTCATCTTTTTTACTCTCAAGCACGATGCACTTCGTAAATTGTTTTTTAATATAATAAATTATTTTCTATTCTTCAATTCGATTTGCTATTTAAGCGTGATTTTTCAATATATAATTCGATTCTTTAGAATCGCATCTCAGTGTGATGCATTTCGCGCGAAAAATACCTCTTTAGTGATGGAGCTGTGCTGCTCACGAGTTTTTTATTTTTAACAATGTGAAATGATATAAGTAATATCAAGGACATGTTATACATTTGAAAATCGCTTTCCTCAGAAACGAAACCCATAACAACGAATTGATGTTATTCACAATTGAACAAATTGATGAAAATTTCAAGAAATTTGGATCTGTTAAAGCAGTAGTGGAAAGAAATAAACCAGCCGTGAACGAGAACATTGAAATTATTATTTAGGGATATTTTGTCGAATATCTAACAATGTCTGTTGAGAGAAGCTGCCGTAGAGGCAGGTTTATCAAAATCAACAATTCACAGAATATTACGTAAACATAAATTTCACCCGCTCTTCAAAACTCCAGTATCTAAAAGTAGCTGATTTTCGGAGAACAGTGGCATTCTGTGAATTTATTTCAAGGAGGGCGCAAGAAAACAATAATTCTTCGGACAATATTATTCGATTGACAGACGAAGCGAAATTCACAAAAAAAGGTTCCTTTAATCGACATAATTCCCATTATTGAAGTAGTAGCATCGAGCTGACTTTAGAATGAACGTAAAATGAAGAAAATTTGTATCCGGCAAATGTCCGTAGATTTGTGTTGGGGAAGGCAATATTGAAGTTCTCTCGTCGAGTGTCTCCCAAATTTAGTGTCGGTTGGTTTTTTATTATCAACAATACAGGTGCGAAATCAGTTTTTCCGAATTTCCGGAAAAACTATGCTTCATAGGAAAAAGTGTTGCACAGACATAAAATGTGCAATCAAAAGACCAATAAAAGGAACCCCAATAGATCAAAATCGGACAATTCGTTCAAAAGTTATTGCAAAAAAACGAAAAAAAAACGTGGTTTTTTAGTTTTTTTCAATTGTTTATAGGGTTGTTGTTATTTATTACAGTGCGATTAATACTTACAAAAGTAATGAGTATTAACGTATCGAAAAAGTGTGCGAAAGATGAGCGCTGTGTGATCAATAGTTTTTGCAAAATCCTATTTATTTATCCCGTTTCTGCGAAATTAGAGGTCTAAGTCAGCTACTTACCTTCAAAATGACCTGGCTATAAAACCTTTTTGTCCGGCCAGTTTCTCACAACAAAGATTTAAAGTTGTTGCATAATTAGTGAAACGGGATAAATAAATAGGATTTTGCAAAAAATATTAATCATACAGCGCTCATCTTTCGCACACTTTTCGATAAGTTAAGACTCATTACTTTTGGAAGTATTAATTGCATTTTAATAAATAACAACAAGCCTATAAACAATTGAAAAAAAGGTAAAAACCCACGTTATTTTTTCGTTTTTTTGCAGTAACTTTTGAACGAATTGTCCGATTTTGATTTTTTGTGGCTCATTTTATTGATTTTTTGATTGCACATTTTTTGTTCGTACATCACTTTTTCCTATGATGCAGTTTTTCCGGAAATTCGGAAAAACTGATTTCGCACCTGTATTGTTGATAATAAAAAACCAACCGACACTAAATTTGGGAGACAATTCGACGAGAGAACTTTAATATTGTCTTCCCCAACACAAATCCATGGAAATTTGCCGGATACAAATTTTTTGTTCTCAAAAAGTCAGCCCGATGCGACTAAATTAGAGAAAATGTGAATCCGTTCAGAGAACAGAATATTCAAAAATCTGCATTTCAATGTTTATTGTTTAGTGAGAAACGAAGGTGCTGAAATTTTTTCAAGAAAATTTGAATGGTTAGAAATTTGAATTATTCTTCATTTCAAATGCTCTTATTATCTTTGCAGGTGACGACTATTTAAATACATTGCGTGATTTGCAAGACAAATATACAGAACATTTGGGGCACATTTGGGGCACAATTAAAAATGTATAATATACGCCCATAACAACTACGGAACATTGTATGTAGCTTGTGCGAAATGAATTTACAAATTCAAAGCGTGAGTCAATAAGAAGAGCGACTCATGAGCAATTGTTTCTCAGATGCAAAAATGTCTTGAAATCCAAGGACTTTTTAAAAATTTTTCTGAATTGCGTATTTTCGTTTTTTCAAATTGAACTGGTATATATATTGAGATGTCCAAAGTTTTTGAAATTCTTCATTTCTTTCCGCTACTGCTTCAACAAATCAAAATTTATTTATAATAAACCAGAAATAATATAAAATACGATTTTGCTAGCCTAAAACTATAGCGTTTTAGCTTGTATTGGTACCCCCAGCATAAAGCACTTTTTCGCAAAACATATTAAAAATAATAAATAAACAAGCGATAAAAATGAAATATCTAGAGTGTATAAAACTAATTGTGGTAATTGTGATAATCTTCATATTGGTGGAACTTTCATGAATTCTCAAATTGAAATTTAGAAAAATCATTCAATTAATGAGACCAATCTTTCAACTTAGAATTTGAGAAAATGAAAAGGGATTACATATAAGGGTTCAAAATAAAATTATCTAGAATGTTTAAAGAGCAATAAATTCAAAAAATCCGGTGTCCTTCTCAATGGTCAGGTAGATTTCTTCGGTATTTTATTAAGTTCTTAGATAACTAAGATTGTATATAAATATCTAAACCTGCAAATTCATGATTATTATTTGAAAAATAGAATTAAATTTTCATCAGGAGATGAATAAAGACATTTAGTTTATTTACTAAAAAATTTCAATTTCATAAAAACATAACTATAATAAAAATAATAATAATAACTTTTCATTTGAAGGCAATGAGGCCCTACAGTTTAAATTCCTTTCACACAGTTACCTCGTATGATTGTAGAACGTGATGAAAGACTGCTCGTTCATCAATTTGGCACTTTTAGTGGCCTCAAATTATTTCCAGTAGCTGGTTAACTTGGATCAGCCTATAATTAGTCACGTACAAAATGAGCGACTTCGAGGAATCATAAATTATACTACCGCCGTTGAAAAATTGATCTTCTATAATAACACCCGATCGAAATAGTAATTACCTATGTCATTAGTTGGGTACGGATTAATTATTCATCCACCTGTAGAAAGCGTTTCAGACTTCTGCCCCAACTGAATTAGAAATTAGTAGATTGAAAGAAGAGGTCATCATTTATTAACGATATCATTATGTAAAAGGAAATTTGAATGCCTCAGAAATAGCGCAAAGACTTTGATCATGACTGTCAAGAATTCGAAGACAAAGGAGGAAGCTATGTACTCAAATCTACGTTTATTAATGCTGGAGAAAAGGAATGGTGCTCTCGTTACAACTTCAATATACACCATATAATATGGATGTATATATACATACATTGGAAAATTCATTTGAAATATTGATGATTAATCAAATCAACCCTCCAGAGAAGCTAATTTCACGAGACTCGATGACATGGAATTAACATATATCCTTTGAGGGAGAATGTTAGGAAAGTCGACATAGGCGTTATTTCGATCTTCAACGAGCTCATAAGTAGTGTCCTGTTCATTGATCAAGTGTGCAACGATATGAGATACAAATCACAATCTCATAGTTTCTAGAAATAGCAATAATGATGTGTGAACATATTACAGCTCCATCCATCGGAAACCGATTCAAATCTCACGTAGGAAAAACGGAAAGGCCTACCGTCTAAAACTCATGTCACTTCATACCCATAGATGACCACTTTAGCCGATTCAAGCCAAGCAATACGCTCTCTGGTGGCAAAATTTGATACTTCAACAAAGCAGATACATTTGTAAACAAATCGTGTGTGTTGGTGTTTCAATCATTGGTTTCGATTAGCATCAATTCAATAAAGCTGTTGTTTATTGATACTGCAATGTATGATGGAGTTCAGTCCAAGAAAAAATAGTGGATGTATAAAGAATACTTATTGTAGTGTCCCTGGATGTAAATCCAAAGGTGATAAAAACTGGAATGTGAAGTTTCTTAATCTTCCCAATGTGCGCAAAAAGGTCAAACTTGAGAATGAATTCGGTGTTCTTGAAGATGTGAATTTATTGAATGCTTGGCAGGCAAAAACCAAAATTGGGAAGAAAATCACCACAGCATGCGGATATACTCAATGCATTTTACAAAAGAGGATTATAAAGGTTATTATAATAGTTTAAAAGACATATAAGATTAATGCATTTTGACTTTTCAGGACTTGATAGACCAGGTTTGAAAAAAAAATACCTGAAGGCAACTGCCATACCTTCTCTCAATTTACCATCCTCTATTTCAAGGTTGGATGTGGTAGAACAAGAAGTTACTACTAGCAGAGCAAGTAGACTTGCCACTAGGAATATATTCAAATCTTGCTTGGAGGTAAACTTTGCTCATTTCCTATGCATTTCTTATGTTCATATATTTCATATATTTATTTTCATTAAGTATTAATGTTTCAGGAAATTTACCCAACTTGCATCAGTTCCAGTGAAACTACCAATGATATAGAATTCGATGAAGGTAATGATACAAATGTGAAAAATGATGAACTGATTGCCGCAGAAGCATTATTTGAATTGTTACAGACTTGTCCTCACCTACACCAAAAAAGTTTTCATTATGTATCTGTTCAAGTAAATACAGGTCATCTGAACACAGTGTGTGTCCTGATAGATTCAGACTCAAAAATGAATAGTTTTACTGGTTAACCCGACATGAGACTTCTGGAAAAATTTTGGTCTTAGTTAGGAGATATGATGCGAAGGAGATATATAGAATAGGAATAAAAGAGAAAATCATATTGTATTTGGCTAAGCTGAAAACGAATTCAACATATGTTGTTCTAGGATTGCTTTTTGGAGTGACATCTCAAACCTGTAAAAATGTTGTATTCAATATGGTGAAGTGTTTGGCAATGATATTGAAACCCTGTATAACCTTTCCTGATTCAACTCAAATTAAGGAAAATCTACCTTTATGTTTTGAAGGTTTTGAGTCAACTGGAATTATTTAAGACAGCATAGAAATTCTCATTCAGAGACCAAAATGTGTTTGCTGTAGAATGAAGTGCTATTCCCTATACAAATAAAATATGACTTTGAAATTAATGATTGGTGTATCTTCAGGTGGCCTAATCACTTTTGTCAGTAAATGTTATGGAGGAAGAACATCAGATAAGGCGATATTTGAGCAAAGTAACCTAATTAACGTCCTAGATAAAGGCACTGACAGTGTAATGGTTGATAAAGGGTTTCTTATCGATATCATATGTGAAGATTATGATATAAAATATAAGACCACCATTTCTGAGAAGTCAGCCCCAGTTGAGTAAATATGATGCAAAATTGAATGTTGCAACTCTAGCAGCTGCTAGAGTTCATATTGAAAAAGCAAATCAAGGAATAAAACTTTATTCTATTCTCAGTGTAAACTGCAATGGCCCTTAGTAAGCATATCTGAGGAGATCTTAACAATAGCTTGCGCTATTGCTAATTTATCTTCACCAATTTTAGCTGATGACAAGTTCATGAATATTTAGTTGCACTGCAGTATAAGTATATTACTTCAAGATGGTTATTTATAAATTCTCCATTAATTTATTCTAATATTGAAATAATGAAGTGTAGCACCTATAAATGTTTATGGTTTTTTTTGTACTTCAATGAAAGATAATAAAATGAAGGAACCAATTTTTAATACTATTTATTTTCACATATTTGATGTAGCATGTAAATGTCTCCAATAAATTTCTACAATATTCATTCTCATGTTTAACACTGATGATGCACATCGAATGATCAAATGAAGAGTATATAACAAAATCACAGTCTTCCAAATTCAATAGTGCTATTCCAAATTGAATTTGGGCATAATATGCATGCCTTTCTTTTAATTGAATGGTCCCACCTTGATCAATAAATTTCAGAGTTTGCACACATTCCATTATGGATTTTGATTTTCCTGAAATGATCTTATGTTAAAAAGAAAAAAAAGTTAAGTTTTACCTATAAAGGGACACTTAATCTCTAAAAGTTTAGTAGTTTTGGCAGTTTCTATAATAATTCTATCAGGAGTATAACCCATCCAAGGGTTACTAGATGAAACGATAAGCCCAGTTTCCTCAACAATATTCCCTGTAACTTCCATATACTTCTTCCTATCATTTCCTTGTGGGCAATACCATGACGAACAAATTGATTGGTGAATGATTTGGGCCAGAAGTAGTTGAATAACTTCTTCTTCCAATCAGGCTGTTTATAAGTGGAGATTGGATAACAGCGAGACCCAGTTATGCTGTATTTTCTTTGTTTCTGCCATTCGGTTTTACCGTTTTTGAAATTTGTACATATAGAAACTATGTCATCAGAGTAGAAACTTTCATACCTACTCCATCTTACAGCATTCACTCACAGGTGCAAAACTGACTGAGAAAATTTCGATCATTGTGATAGATTGTGCTGCATTATTGAAAATTTTTTTAACATAGTTATCATCTTCTAAAATTATTTGTATATCCCCATCTTCACATAGTTGCCTTCTATCAGCTCTAAAAAGATATTGAAGTTGGGAAATTCTACACTAAGATATCTCAATGCTTCTTCACCTGTGTTTTGTTTATGCAGAGGCAGGGCAGCATTTTTCCAATTCTAAAAGAATATGTTCGCTTTCAACACTTTGCATTGACTTTAGCACATTTTCTTTCAATCAGTTTCTAAAAGTGGAATGGGTTGATACTGCTGTAATGAAGATAGTTTTTCAAACTTCCATATACATTTTACATCTGTGGATGAAACTGGTTCCAATTCCTCAATGTTGTATCTGAAAAATGAAAGCAGAACAGAAAAGAGAACAAAACATAATTAAGAATGATCATGAGATCAATCAATTGCAGGGCAAGATTAAGCGTTTTAATTATGTTTACTTGTACACCTTGTACAGTGCAATAACACAGCTGAAATGTGTTTGCACCTCTCACCTGCTCCTACCTTGCAACTACAACCCATTTTGGTTATTTTGATGGTCGGTTCCAGTTCTATGTTTCCTTGAATAATATGTGATGCTGCAGTTAAGGCACCAGTTTGTGAACATAATGCATAAATATCAACTTCTTTTGAAGATAACTTGATCGATCTAAACAGAATTAGGTGGTTTGCATTCAAAACTTCTTCTCCCTCTTTCACATTACGTAATGAAATCTTAGAACCAAGATATCGAAAATACTCCTGCAGCGAGAGTTGCATTTTACTGAAAGTGAAAGGTAAACATTACAAGTAATTCACTGATAAAAACAAAAATCATACTTAATTGATCAGATATTCAAGCAGGCCCTGAAGAACAAAAAAAGAAATAGTCACCCTGAAAACAGCAAAAAAACTTAAAAAACTATTAAATAAAACTAAATATTTATTGGAAATGAACCGAATATACAGCAACAAATACAGAAAAGCAGTGTTATTTAGAAGCGAGGTTTTGATTTATCTGCTTTGTCTGTTTGAGAATGGTGGGGGAAAAGAAGCGCATCTTACGTTTGAATCGCCTATAATACATGCGAAGTTCTACAACGTGTTACGTCGTCCGATGTTCCACCATGCATGAGGCAACGCTGGTAGTTTCGATTTTTTTCAACATTTTAAGGGGCCAGCGTTACCTGATTGCGCCATCTAACGATGTGACAAGTTGCAGAACTTCCCACCTATGGATTTGAAGATTTGACGATACAATTGGCGTTTCTGTTTTTCCTAAGTGTAAAATCAAAACTATATTTACATAAGAATATTTATGAACATAAATTCAGTATACGGACAAACAAAAAATTACAGCACTTGTGAAGCATGATTTTGAAAATAAAACTAACATGAAGAGAAGCTTACCACAATTAATTCAAGAACTGATAAGAGAATTTCGGACGTATAAACGACAATATTATTTATGGAATAGACAGAATTGCTAACCACGTGATTTAGCAAGAGAGAATCAGAACTAACTCTTCAGATAGGATTGTAACTTCAGATTAGTGACCTTATATCAGGAAAACTGTAAATTTTGGATTGATTGGGCCGATACTTGGTGTAAATTAATAAACATATTAAAAC
The DNA here is from genome assembly GCA_030704885.1 of Cynegetis impunctata. NCBI lineage: Eukaryota > Metazoa > Arthropoda > Insecta > Coleoptera > Coccinellidae > Cynegetis > Cynegetis impunctata. The sequence continues at coordinate 732,432 of JARQZK010005076.1, forward strand.
AATGGTTAAAAATAACAATTTACACTTTTATTATAAGAAATAACGCATGACGCACGTTTCGGTGGAACTTCACCTTCTTCAGATGCTAATGGCAAACTAACTATGATTTTCTGTTATATCGAAAACAAGAAATGACAAATTATGTAGAAGGGGTAAATACAAAGATGGTTACAAATAATTATTAGAAAAGGAAAAACCAATTCTGAACTGCTAGTCAGGTAGTTCGGTAATTTCGAAAAGATTAAGAAGGGGGCTTGAAGTATGATCGATTTGGCTATTCAATAGGAGATCGGAATGCTTGTATTTATTCATCTGTAATGATTCTAAAAAATTAAGTTTAATTCCTTTACTTTCAGTATTTAATATTTTAAAATCGAAATTGAATGTGTGATTTTCTTGGATTAAATGGTTTGCATAATGTGAATCCGACTTCTGATTAACAAAGCTACGTTTGTGTTCTGAAATTCTAGTTTGAAAACTTCTGAAAGTTCTACCAATGTAAAACTTATCACGATCGCCACAATTAATTTTATAAACTCCCGATTTATTATCTTTATGAACTTTGGATTTATTATTTTTTATATGATTTCCTAAATTATTACCGGTACGATAATCAATGTTAATGTTGTGCTTAGATAAGAGAGATTTAAGTTTTTTACTTGAATTTTCGATGAAAGTGAGGCTGTTGTATTTGGTATTATTTTTAGTAAGGGGGTACACCTGGTTAATCGCATTTTTGAAAAACTTTTTATCTATAATATTGGGATCATAATTATTATTTACGGCAATTTGTTTAATTATATTTTTCTCGATGTTAAAATTGGCATTTGAAAGTGGAACGATGCTACCATACTATTGAAAGCTGCCATTTTGTGTTGGAAAGGATGTAGGGAAGTACTATGTATGACGCTATCAGTGTGCGATGGTTTGCGAAAAATTGAAAAATTATGTTTGTTATCTACTTTTGTTATTTTCAAATCCAAATAGTTAATCGAGTTATCTTTTTCCATCTCTAAAGTGAATTTTATATTAGGGTGTAAAGTATTAATGAATGTTTGAAAGCAGTCTAGTTGTCTAAGAGTACCAGTGAAACAACAAATAATATCATCCACATATCTAAACCAATAAACGAATTGTCGACTAACAGGATGATTATGAATTAACTGTTCCAAATTATCCATGACTACTTCAGCCAACAAAGGGCTCAGCGGGTTTCCCATAATTAAGCCTTCAGTACTGCTGTAAATCTTATCATTGAAACTAAAATCATTCTGTTCCAGGCATACTTCCAAAAGTGACAATATATCTGATTTTATGAGAGGATTAACAAGATTGCTATTAAGTAACTTTTCTATTAGGGTTAAAGGTAACTGTAAAACTGTAAATCATATATTATATATATATATTAATATATATATATATATATATATATATATATATATATATATATATATATATATATATATATGTTAGTGCTTCTACTGACATAAAAGAGGAAATTGAAAGTGAATCGTAAGTTTGTATTTTCTTGTAGTTTAATATACTGAAACTTTTATTTTGAGAAGAATACTCATAGAGAATTGTGAGGAATAAGATATTTGAAACATTAATCAATCTTCCAAATTCAATTTGAAGATGAAATTCAATATAATTATTGTTTTCTTAGTAATATATGAATTAATCTAATAAAAATAAAAATATTAGCGGATTAATATTATCACCACTTGTGAGATAATGTGTTATCATTTTGGGAAATCCAAAATAATTCCAAAATTTTTCACACTTGCCCCTTCTAGCTAATCATAATTTCCCAATAAACATCACAACCTAATTCATAAATATTGTTGAAGAAAATATTGAATATGTAACGACAAAGTGTGGATCGTCCATCCATTCAACATAAAACATTCTTCACAATTTAGAAACAGACGTTCTTGATGATCACAGGAATATCCACCTGCTACGGTAACTTTACTACCACTTTACATTAAACCTGCCTTCATTAGATGTCATTATGAAATGCTACACGATCGCGGCAAAAACCGCTTATGATACTACAGAATTACTTCTAATGTGTTTAGTGTGAAATACACAGATAGGTTTACGGAATCAAGAAGCTCTCTATATTATAACACAACCACAAAAATTGTCAAATTTGAGTTATAATTTCATGTGTCTTATAAAATGAACAAGGAAAATCCTTCAATAATCTGAAAATTATCAAATCATGAAAAACATACTTGTTGACAATGGTCAATTTCATACATTACATGAAGTGAGCAAGGAAAATTATTGAATAATTTGAAAAATTATCAAACAACTTTACAAGGGAGCTGGTTATACGTATTCCACAACGCAAAATTTCCATTCACAATATGTATAACCAGGTCCCTTCGAAAGTTGTTTGATAATTTTTCAAATTATTAAAGAATTTTCCTTGTTCACTTCATGTAGGTAATGTATCAATTTGAAAATTATTAAATCTTTCAAGGGGGCTAGTTATTTGTATTGCACGACGCGAAATATGTATTCAATGCAATAGTGAATTATAGAAAATGTCAAATCAAACTCAAAATCAGACTCAAGATATGAATACACCTTATTCGATTTTATTAGATCTTTTCAGTGCACTTATTTGTTCAGTTCATGTGATATATGAAATTGATTATGGTCAACTAGTGTATTTTTCATGAATTGATTGTTGAATATTGCGAATATCGCAACAAGTATACAAGGAACGTGCTCTTGTGAGTATGACGAATAGTCCGGTCAATCTAGACCTAAAAATGAGAGCGAAGGTACATAAATTCCTATCAAGCTAAAAATCAGTAAGGTTGTTAAAAATATGATTAAAAATAAAATTTGAAAGTTTCCTATTTTTCCCCTGTATGGAAAAAATTTTATTCAAGGTCAAAGGTCAAAAAAATTAGTTTTTCACGATTTTCAACGAAACGGTAAGTTTTATCATAAAAATATTTCAGACAAAAATTGTAGATCATAGAATAATCCACAAAAAATGTATCAATACTTTTTTCCAACGAGCCACCGTTTTTGAGATATAACGATTCAAAAAGTTGTACAAGTTGCAATCGTCATAATATGCATGAGTGCGCCACGTATATACATCTCTTATCTAGAGTTGTTTATTATGTTGAAATATTTTTCTATCGGTGATTGTAATTTATACTTAAAATAACCGAAAATACTATTTCTTTCTTAAAACCAGGAAAAGCTCAACATCAATCGGAAATATATTCATCAAAAAGTTTATCTACTTTTGCAAAGTGTCAAAATCACGTACTATTTTTACACGCAATAACTGGCTGTGATACGACATCTGCATTTTACAGGAGGGGTAAAACAACAGTTCTCAAACTGTTTGAAAAACTAGATTTTGTTCAATGTGCTGAAGTTTTTCAAAACAGTAATTCTACTCAAGAAGAAGTTATCTCCAACGGCATCCGCTTTCTTCTTTCTATTTACGGAGCTCCTAAAAAAACTACCTGCTTAGATAAGCATCGATATGTATGTTTCGTTAAAAACACTAAGAACAAAAAGCAAGTTCAATTAGCTTCTCTTCCTCCAACCTCAGCTGCTGCTCATCAACCTCTTCTTCGGGTATATTACCAAGTTCAAGTGTGGCTTGGTTATCAGCTAGACCCTACAGACTGGGGTTGGAAGTTGGTCGACAATACATTGGAACCAGTTCGAACTTTAACGCAATTTACTTGCACTCAGAATGAAGAAGAACAAGAAGAAGAAGAACGAGAAGAGTTTGACGGTTACAATTCAGTCGAATAAAATTCACCACTTTTTTAATTTACATCGCTTTTTATCTTTTCCAATATTCACAAATTTCCGTAATTTTGCAATAGTTTCAAATTAAACAGGATCACAACTGACCGGTGGAGTAGTCCTACGGGGGAAACCTTGTTAAAAAAAACGTGCTAAGTACACTACCTTATAGGTGGTGTAGAAACGTGTGCATATTATGACTATTGCAACTTGTACAACTTTTTGAATCGTTATTTCTCAAAAACGGTGGCGCGTAGGAAAAAAACTATTGATACATTTTTTGTAGATTATTTTACAGTCTACATTTTTTGACAAAAATATTTTTATGATAAAACTTACCGTTTCGTTGAAAATCGTGAAAAACTAATTTTTTTGACCTTTGACCTTGAATAAAATTTTTTCCATACAGGGGAAAGATGGGGAACTTTCAAATTTTATTTCCAATCATATTTTTAACAATCTCACTGATTTTCAGCTTGATGGGAATTTATGTAGCTTCGAATGTTTAAATTGACCGGACTAGAAAGTGTTTAGACACTATGTTAGTGTGCTCTGGAATCCAGAGTAGATGTCAAGAAGTATTTGTTCCCTCGACAGAATTCCTCAACTTCGGTCTGAAAATTGAACTGCTTGTTCCCAATATATTTTACAAAGGGCGCTATGGGTTCTTATCTATATAGTAGTCCAGCCGCGATTTGTATTTGGGAATAATAAGAAATATGTTAGTTCAATCTGGGTCAAGCTGCACTGGAAATACCTAATAAGATCGAAACAACTGAATGCAGATCTCGAGTCGGGATGACTTGAAATTTTTTATAATTCCCTTTTGCATTGTAAATACATATTTTGCGTCGCGGAATACGTATAACCAGCTCCTTTGGAGGATTTTTGATGATTTTTAAATTAATGAAGGATTTTCCTTGTTCACTTTATGGGATATATAAAATTGACTTTGTGACTTTGGTCAACTGCTATATTTTTCATGAATTGATTGATGAGTAGAATTGCCTATTTCTTCAATAAAGTGTTGAAATTGCAGAGGTGATATTGCTTATCGTTTAAATATATGGCTTACAGATAGAATATTTATCCAAAAAGCTATCAAATGTTCCAATGTTATAATTTTCAAAGAAATAGAATAATACTTTTTCCAGTATAAAATTAACCTCTGCCCATACGAGAGTTATCGAGAGTTATTTAAGATTTTCCGAATTGATTACATGATCTCACAATCAGTGATAAAATCAATTTGCTTATAGAATTTGTTTGATATCAGATCAATTCATGAATTTCTGAGAAAAACAATAGTAATCTTGAATTTCGAATTGAAAATGAGAGATTATAATTGAAGGTATAAATATGTGATTCTTCAGAATATTGTACGATTATTCGAAACAAAATGAAAGTGTTAGCAATCATATTAGTATCATTCATTTGCTGCGCTCAGTCCATTCGGGAGCGTGAGTTACTTGAGGAATGGGGTAAATTTCAGGTGAGAAAATATTTGTAGATATTCTTCAAAAAACCTCAAATAATATTCTAAAACTAAAGAGTGTTTCAGCATATACAAAAATTGACTATAGTAATATTCCTAAACCTCTTCCAAGATTTTGTAATATGCTATATTCGTTTGGATGAAGTAGGACATATTATGTAAGGTTCTGGGCGATTTGCTCCTATATTATAAATCAGAACTGAATCCTAGCAATTGTTAACTATTAACTGAGGTTATTGCAGCAGACTGTAATATGTTTTCTACATTTATTCACCGGAATAGACTGTCTGCTGTTTCCATCGTGTCTGGCACGGATGTAGAATTTCTAATTTCTAACATTTTACCTTGAAAGATGAATGGGAATTCCATGTCGCTGAGTTTTATGAAACAAGCTCCTGTTATTTGATTAATTATTAATTTTCAAATGAATTTCCGAACGTATTATTACCATTATATTCTATATATATATATATATATATATATATATATATATATATATATATATATATATATATATATATATATATTGTTGGGATTTTCGTGGTATAACAGATATTAAATGACTAATAAAAATAGATTTAATTTACTCGACGTTTCGGCTCTATTTTTGGAGCCTTTTACAAGAGTTTCATCAAGGGTCTCACTACGGATCGTTTTGTTTTATTTTCTTTTGCTGTGGTAAGTTCCAGCTCGTGTGAACGACTGAGTCGTTCACACGACGTTTCTTTAATATACAGATACAAAACCAATCCAAATGTATATATATATTATATATATATATATATATATATATATATATATATATATATATATATATATATATATATATATATATATATATATATTTATTTATATATTGGTATTGGTATGTTTGGATGGTGACCGATGCGCTGCGACCTCATTAGATCTATTGTGCCCCATCTTCTTCTGCTTCTCGATGTGTTCTCGTTTTACAGCAGCCCCTCAGCCTCAATACCTTCAGGAATTTGAGGATTTTAAAGGGGTCAATTCGTGGTATTTCTTCTACAGTCAGCTGGTATGATCCCAGTGTGTTCAGTCTTTCATGGTGCACAGCATAGCACTCCATCAGTATATGGTGAGGTGTTTCTGGACGTTCCTTGCAGAATCTGCAGGTGCTGTCCCCCTCTAAACCTAGCTTCCTTAGGTGTTCTTCGAGTCTGAAATGCCCCGTAAGAAATCCTGTGATTGTCTTTAGACTAGTTTTGCTGAGGTTAATCAGTGTCTTCGATCTTGCTCGGTTGAACTTTCCGACGAGATCTTTGGCCTGCCTCAGTCCTGGAAGTCTTTGCCAGTATGTTGCTCTCATTGCTTCTTCAGCTTTATTGAGTTCTTCCTGGAAGTAAGATTTTCCAAGTCCGCAGAAAGGCTCTGGCCCGATTAGTGGCGTTGACGCACCCTTTCGTGCCAGGGTGTCTGCTTGTTCATTACCCTTCACTCCGACGTGCCCCGGCACCCAGAGGAGGATCACTTTGTTGTTCCTGCCCAGATCGTTTAGTTTATCTAGGCATTCACAAACCATCTTTGAGTTGATGTTATAAGAGCTCAACGCTTTGATGGCTGCTTGGCTATCGGAGAGGATCGCAATTTCCTTGTTCCGGTATTTCCTATCGAGGTTGAACTGAATGCACCTTTCTATGGCGTGAATTTCCGCTTGAAAAATACTAGGGAACTGGCCCATGGGTTCTGAGTATTTGGTACGAGGCCCAACGACTCCTGCTCCAGTTCCTTCGGGAGTTTTAGACCCGTCCGTAGACCATATTATGGTGTTCTTCTCCAGTGCTCGAATGGATTCTATGCTCCATTCCTTCTTGATATTTAGTTCCGTTCGAAATAATTTCTTGAAACTAAATTTCCTGGTAATTTCGTCAGTTGGGAGGTCAGCAAGGTGTGCACTTCCGGTAAGGGTTGAGTCCCTTGTACCGTATGCAGCACCTTTGTGTCCAACTTTAGCCAACCTGAGGTTTGCTTCCCAAGCAGTTCTCCTCACCATGATGTGGAGAGGAGTGAGGTCCAGAACTACCTCTAGTGCTGCTGTTGGAGTCGATCTCATTGCTCCTGTTATACAAAGACATGCTAGTCTTTGCACTTTCTCCAAGGATTTCTTTGCTGTGGTGAGTTCGGTTCTGCCATACCACACTACTGCTCCGTAGGTGATCATAGGTCTCACTATCATGGTGTACATCCATCGCAGTATTGATGGGTTACAGCCCCACGTTTTTCCTGCGATGTTCCTGCACACCATCAGTGACGATTTTGCCTTGTTAACGATCTTTTCTACGTGCATGTTCCAGAGTAGTTTTGAGTCTAGGGTGAGCCCTAGATACTTCACAACTGGCTGCCATTCTAAGTCTGCTCCGTCGAGACGAATAGTCCTTAAGTGCTGAAGCTTTGTTCTTCTAGTGAAGGGTACCACTGTGGTTTTTGATGCGTTAATTCTCAATCCCACCGAGAGGCACCACCTTCTGGTAGTCTCTAGCCGCCTTTCTATGAGGTCGCAGAGGGTTCCTTCGAATTTACCTTTGGCCATGATGACTATGTCGTCAGCATAGCCGAGGCAAGTGACTCCGTTCCCGGTCAGTGTTTCGAGTAATTCGTCCACTACAAGACTCCACATCAGAGGTGATAGTACCCCTCCTTGTGGGCATCCCCTGTTTGTACTGATCCGAAAGGTGTTCTCGACCACCTTCGTTTTGGCCGTTCTTGTAGCCAGCATTTGGCACATCCATCTGGATGTGGTTCTGTCCACTCCCTTGTTCATTAGGGCCCTTTTTATTGCTTCGTGAGAGGTGTTGTCGAATGCCCCCTCTATGTCTAAAAAGGCGCAAATGGCCATTTCTTTATACTCAAGTGATTTCTGGATGTTTTCGGTAAGCACATAAAGAGCGGTTTCCGTTGATCTGCCCGCCCTGTATGCATGCTACCCGGGGTGCAATGGCACCCTCTCCAGTATCTTGGTTCTAATGTAGTTATCAACCATCTTCTCCAGTGTCTTCAGTAGGAAGGATGTGAGACAGATTGGTCTGAATGACTTCTGGAGGGTGGGGTCCTTTCTTCCTGCTTTGGGAATGAAGGTTACCCGTGCTCTCCTCCAGGTGCTCGGTATGTACCCGAGCGCCAGACTAAATCTGGCTGCTTTAATAATGAACGGAAGTAATTCCGTCAGCCCTTTTTGCGAAAGGGCCGGAAATATGCCGTCAATTCCCGGTGACTCGAATGGTTGGAAGGAGTTAATTGCCCATTCAAGCCTCAGGGGAGTGCATATGGTTTTTGCTACTTCCCAGTCTTCTCGTTTGGCCCTGCCTGGTTCTTCCCGTGATATTCCGGGTTCAAATGGTATGCTGCCTGGAAAGTGCGTCTCCAGTAGGATGAGAGCTCGTTGCTCTTCATCCTCTGTGTAGCTACCATTTGTTCTTCTGAGTGACATTGGTCCTTGCTCTCTGCCTCTTGCCATGGTTTTGTGCAATCTGGCTGCTGCGGGGCTTGATGTGATTGTCTCACAGAAGCTCCTGAAGCTGTTTCTTTTGGCTTTCCTTATTTCTTTATTATATTCTGTCAGCCTTTCGGTGTATCCCTGCCAGTCTCCGTGCCGCTTTGTCTTGTTGAATAGCCGGCGGACTTCGGATCTTAGATTGGACAGGTGGTTATTCCACCAAATGGTGCTACTGTGTGATTTATTTTCTTTTATCGGGCAGCTGGATTCGTAAGCATCCATGATTGCCCCATTAACTTCCTCTAGGGTCTGCTCAAATTCGATATGGCTGTTGCTGTCGAACTTGATCTGTTCTAGGTTACATTTTAGATTGGTGGTGTATTTTTCCCAATCTGTGTTTCAAGGATTCCTAGTGAAGGATGTTTGTGTTACAAGCCCTTCCACGTTGAACATAATGATTCTATGGTCGGAGAGAGATGGTTCGTCTGTAACCCTCCAGTTCCTTACCATTCTACTAATGCTCGGGCTGCCGAGCGTTAAATCTAATACTTCTTGTCTAGCCCTAGTTACAAAGGTGGAGACACATCCCACATTAAGTACGTTAAGGTTAGCCACGAGTATAAATTCTAGCAGTTGCTCACCTCTTTGATTGGTGTCCGTGCTGCCCCAGATGGTGTTGTGCGCGTTTGCATCGCAGCCTAGCAGGAGGGGTAGATTGCTCCTGCTACAGTAGTCGGATAGCCTCTGTACTTCCTCTGGTGGTGCTTGCCCGTCTCCAGCAAAGTATCCTGAGGCTATCACTATGTCGAGGGGTGAGTGCCCTGTGCGGATCTTGGCCCGAGCCGGCACTAGGTCCCTCGTCATAAATTCCGAAAGACAGATATAATTAATATCGTTTCTGATCAGAATGCAAGCTCTGGGGTTGTCACATCTGACATCCCAGATTACCTTACCTTCTCTGTTCGGCAGTCCTCTGATCTGCCCCCTGTTGACCCAAGGTTCTTGGATCAACACTACTCCCAAGTTTGCCCTGGAAAACACCCTCGATAAGGCGGCTGATGCCCCCTTAGCGTGATGAGTGTTCACCTGGGCAACTTTTACTGGGGTAGCCATTGCTACTGGAGAGTTGGAGTGCTTGCCTCCTGATCGTCCTGCGGCATTTGTTCTTCTTCGCTCGATACCACCAGGCTTGCCTGGGGGTGGCTGGTCTTGTTTCCTCCGGTTGTTTCTGGAGGGTTTCTTGGAGGAAGAACCTTTACCGGATTCTTGCTCCGAAGGTTTTCCTTCTCTTACTAGTTTTTCCCTCTCTGCTTCCCGAGGAGAGCTCG